>SNQJ01S0030893.1:73455-112739 GCA_010110895.2 Picea sitchensis
TATGTTGTCATCATCATTCATCTTCATGTCACGGAGCTCATTCTTCAGACTCATTACTTGTCCAATGTTTCTGAATGAGAAGAGGTTTGTTAGGGCATCGTACATCTTCTTCGATGATTCAATATGGAAGATGTAGGGTATCAAGTGGTCTTTGATAGAGTCCACTATGATACTCATGGAATTGATGTCACCGTCTTTGAACTTCTCCATAGCTGCAATGTTATGTGGTTCCTCCTCTTTTCCTTCTTCAAACTCTGGTTTCACGATCTTTCCTTTCACGACATCCAACACTTTATTCTTGGCAAGGATGAGGTCAATCCTTGTCTTCCATGCTCTGAAGTTAGAAGCTCCATCTAACTTGTTCTATGACTTCATAAAGTAAGTCATGGCTGCTTTGACTTGGTCAACCCTAGATTTGACCAAAATCTCAAACTTGACGTCTTGGATTGCTGAGAGTATCAGGAGATGCGCTAGGCTAGGGCACACTGATCTGTGTGGAAATTAGGTCAATCCCTTCATTTAAGGTGCCTCAACGAGAGGATTAGGGTTTCTGCAACTGCACCTGCTAGTAACCCTAGCGGCAGTGCTATGGTGACTGCTCTTGCTAGAAACCCTAGCGGCAATTCTTTAATGAGCTCAATATCCTTACGGCTATGTTTCCTTCCAACGGTTAGACTGAATGAAGGAGGTGTGGGCCCATAACCTGTTAGAATATAATGGATGTGCTCGTTTTACCATTAACAATATCTATATTGTCACCGAACCATAGGCCGAAGCCACCCTCCGACCACCTTAACCTTGACAGAGAATCACTCCGGAAGCAAACCCTAGGCTAGATAGCCAAATAAAAGGTAGCGCATCTTTCCCCAAGGATAGCGCACCAACAAGAGATGATCAGATAGTCCAAACCCTAGCCAAGATATATTCCAAGCCAAAACATAACTGCTAGTTGCAGCAGCTGCACCGGCAACTCTCCTCAAACCTGTGCACAAAATTGGGCACTGCAGTGCACACAAGTGATGCTCTGTAATTCTGAGACTACCTGCCAAAATGAAGACTGGCCTCCTGTATTTATAGTAATTCTTGCTAACTGCCTGGGCCGACTTCTCATTCTGGGTATCTGCCTATTCAGTATATTATTATTTCTTCTGGACGATTTCTTCTCTTGGAGGCTAATAACCTAATACAAATTATCTTCTTGAACCGACAAGTATTCTAGGGTTATTAACCAACTCATTAGGGTTTCTTCTTGCTTCCCGGAGTATTCTATTCTCGTTAGGTTTACACATGGAGGTAAATACCTTCCGCAACTACCATAATATCAATACTTCTATCATTTTTTCCTCTTCTATTTGAGTCTTTAGGATAATAATTGTCTTCTCTGTCTCTTCAAGATCATGATCCTCCTCTTCATATTTTTGCAATTGTTTTTTTTGCTTTCTATTCTTTCCCTCGAATCTGTTTATTTCTTCTAAAGCACTAACGCGTTCTACTTCAAGATTCACTTCCCCATCAATGTCTTCTTCTTACCGTTTTCTTTATTAGTAGACTTTGTATCCATGGCTATGAAGAATAATTCTTCTTTGTGAATATCATAAACATATCCATCACTTTCTTCAGACGAGCTATTGTCCTCTCTAGAGTAAAAACTCTTCTTTGTATATTTTCCACTTTTGTGTCTATAAAGTTTGCTTCTATTGTTATGTTCTTCTTTAACATTGTTGTACTCATCATCATTGACTTCCCTTTTTGCATATGGAAATTTAGCAGCAAAATTCCCTACTCTACCACAGTTAAAACATATGAAGGGTAGCTCACCTTTGTGTTTGCCAAATTCTCTTTTTAGCTTTCTCACAAATTGTGCTTCTTCTATATCCGATTCATGGTTGGAACAATCATAGAATTTGTGTCCTTTTATCTTCTTTGATGCTTTGAAGCTGCTTCCTTCCATGTTAGAATTTTTTTTTTGTCCTCATCTCATATGCAGTGTGAATCCCATGCAACTCATCCATCGTTAGTTTCTCCAAATCCTTCATTTCCTCAATGGAAGAGACCTTGGCATCAAATCTCAAGGGGAGAGATCTCAACACATTTTTCACAACCATTGGTTCTTCAACCTTCTCACCAAGTCCTCTAATAGTGTTGACAATTTCATCCACTCGAAGAAAATATGATGCAACATTTTCTTCATCTTTAATTTTCAAACTCTCAAACTGTCTTCTATGAGTTTGGAGCTTTTCCCTCTTCACCTTGTCATCTCCTTCATATATGTTTTGAAGTTTGTCCCAAATTTCTTTTGCTAATCCACAATGCATCACCTTGACAAAATCAGATTATGATAGACCACACAAGATGACATTCATGGTTTTTGCATTATGTTCAATAGGCTTCTTCCCGATCGCATCTGTTGGTAGAGTTGTTGGGGATGTATAACCATTCACGAATTATTTCCAAATATCAAACACAAGAGACATTAGATAAGTCTGCATCTTCATACTCCAAAATGCATAATTTGTTCTGTCAAACAATGAACCCTTGTTTGTGAAGACACTTTCTTAACTAGCCATGTGTGCTCCTGAAATCTACCTTCTAGCGGTTAGACTGTTTCTGAAGGAATCTGCTCTAATACCAATTGTTGTTAAACTCATTCTTATAATGAGATTGGGGGGGGGGTTGAATCAATATAAGATACTTTTTACTTTATTTAACCATTCATTAATCATTCATTAAATGATAAACAATAATCACATATAAACTCAAATCACAATGCACAAAGTTTAATATGAAAATCCAATCTGGAGAAAACCATAAAACTTATCTTTATAAATTCATGTAGGCACCTTGAACCTGCTAAAGACACCAATCCCCTCACCTCAACACCAACTCTGCAACACCTATAGGCACCAACCTATTGTTACAATATTTACATGCAACAACTTGTTGGAGACACCAATCCCCTCACCCGAGTATCAACTCAACAACACCTATACGCACCAATATAAGATCCTCATACACAAAGTACTTTTGACTTCATCTGCATCCTTCATACTTTAGACATAGCTTCAAATCCTAGTCACATTTAGCCATCATTCTCTAGTGAGCTGCATAACATCATTCTCATAATATGATCCCAGATTGTAGTATCACAACTTCAAAACAACACACATTGCAGCATCACAACCTCAAAACAATGCACATTGCAGTGTCACAAACCTTCAATCCTTCATTGCACACCTTAGGAATAAGAAAACCCCTCAGAATTCTCTTGCACACCTTTAGATCCCAAAAAGACACCCCAACTCTTTTAGCGCACCTATGATCTCTTTTGCGCACCTCCGACTTGATCTCTTGCTTGATTACATTTCAAATGCGCACATCTATCTTGTATTTATAGTATTTCCTTCCTCACTTTTAGGGATGACTTATAAAGACTTGCTGAGACAACCAATTTTTTTTGGCTGGATTGTCGGAAGGAAAAATTCATATCTCCTCATTCCTAGGGAGTTAAAGGAAATTCCAAATATATTGTTGGAAAGGTCTTAGAATGAGATTTCAAACCATATAACCTATGCTCTCATTTGAGCTAGGTATCTAGGGTAAAAATGTCTTCAATGATAAGGCATCCAAATTGAGCATAAAAAATCCAAAAACAATATTTCCAACAATCTTCACACTGCAATCTTTATCTTGGACATTTGTAGTCTCCCCCTGTCTTTGACATCAATGTCAACACTATTTCCAACCATTTGTCCATTTCCATAACTTTGTTTGGTAATATTTATTATATAGTACTTTTAGATGAAGGGTGTTGATTATACCATTTTTTATTGATTTTAAATTGGGTCAATTAAATAATAAGTTTTTAATTGAGTGTTTATTGTGATATTGAATTTTTATTATGTGGAGCAAATAAGTATATAATTATAGATTTTGTCTCAATTATGTCATTTTAGTTGTAGTTGTACAAATAAACAATTGATTAAAATTTGGCCTACTAGCGCATATGTAGTTCAACCTCTTAGTCATGCTCTCATGCACTAACTGTCCAAGTGTTGAACTATCATGTTTGTTCCTTGAGAATGCAAAACATGCCCAAATATTGGCCACTTCCTTCCATAATTCATTCTATCTGCACAACAACCTCAAACCAAGTCAAGGTCATCCCTCACTTTGCTTCACTATGAAGTCACCCCAAAACAAAGTCATCCGTGGAAACTTGACTCCACTTCCCACATCATTGCACAGTTCGTTGATCTTCTACAATCACACACAGTCCACATCACATCCAAGTCCGTGAAGAATCAAGGGAAACCACCGTGCATCTATTCTCCACACATCCAACCATCTTTTCCCTTGCGATGAAGTCCACAAGTCTGGATTCCTTGGTCGAATTCTCTCCATATTCCTCTGCATCTTCAGGTATGAAATTTCCTATATGTACCAAGAGTTTCACATCCAAACTACCTTGTCCCACTACTTTATGACCCAGACATGTTGATGTGCCTACCTCTCTATGCCTTGAATGGTTAGGCTTCACCCTCAACCATGCTTCCCAAAGAAAGAGAAATGGTCATGCCCAAGTAATCTCTTCATGCTACAATCTGCATGTTCGCACAATCCTCCAAACCAAGGAAAGTCCTCAACTCACCTCCTTCCATCAAGTCACCCCTCTACAACTCAACATATGTGATGGGTGTTTCCGACACACCCACACTCCTCAAAACGTCCTAATGAACTGTCCAAAGTGTTCCAAGTAGAATGATTCACCCCCAAATAATTTCTATGCCTTAGGCATGTTTGAACCAATACTCTTGCTAACCTAACCAATGACCCACTCCAGATCTCAGAGTCATCGCAAAATCATTCACAAGTCACCAAGGTACACTCTACCTCATCCAATGTCCCATACCAAAGGCACATAAACACCACCCAAGTCACTTGGTCTGTGTTCTTCCCATTTAGGTCAACTGCCAATAATTCTCGGTTGACTTCTTTGTTGACTCTATCCATCTCCTAGAATGAAACTGCCTTTCACTTTCGCAAGCATCCAAAATCTAACACTATCATCACAATTTTCAAGTCATCGCATGACCCAACAAATCTGGCTAAGGCACCAACACACTAAAGTACCTCATCCAAGAGTTAGGAAACTCCTCAAGTCACCTCCACAATTGCATCAAAATATGCTTAAGTCCACCACAAGACTCGTCCAAGTAAGTCACCCCAATCTCTCCACACATTCACCCAACTCAATATGTCCCAACTGCTACATGACTTCTATGAATCTACACAACTTGATCCACCCTCAATTCTGTCGGTTTTCACCTCGAAAACATATTACACTTGAACCACCAAGTCATCCTAATTCCCTTCAAAGAACTCACCGCAACATTTAGGAAATGAAAGAACTCAAAACCAACCATAGCTTTCCAACGACATTCTTTGTTGCACCCATGGTTTAAGTCTGTTGTCTTAGACCTTCACTTGTCAAATCCACCAACTCTCCACATGAACTCCCCTCGATCACCATGTGTAGCTCCACAAATTTGCATAGCACCTTCATTTCAATACAAGGATGAGTCCATCTGTCCACTTCATAAATACATCTAAGTCCCAAAATTCCCATGCAACCGACCAAACTCATCTCCAATGTTTTGACATCTCCACACCTTGACTTCTTCCGCTTCAAGGCACCATGAACACACCACCTGACTATTAAGCCATATTGTTGTTAACCGAATATCATAACTCTATGAAGATCTACCTCATCTGAAGGTCGCAATTGACCCACTCTTCCAACAACCCAATTCAACTCAACTGTTGTTCTCGGCAATGCACAACACAAAGATGTCATGATGAAAATGTTCCCAACCAACTATCTTACTGCGAAGCTACTCTAGATTGTATCAAGTCGCCCAACTCACCCAAGTGCTTCAACTTATCACAACCCAGAACACCTACACTTCACGATCACTTCCGCGATCACCCACTGCGATTAATTCAACAACAAGTCGTACATTTGTTCTCCTTTCCCAAGTGCTCGGTTCACCCCTCGAACTTTGCGCCTGGTCTTCTTAAGGTGTGTGCACAAGTTTGACACTTACTTCCGTCACAAATCAAACTAACCAAGTTTGCACCCAGACTATCTCTGCGAAAGGTCAGTCCACCTTGCCAAACCTTCACCAAGTCTGCACCCAAAATGTCTCTGCGATCAAATCTGCAACAAGTCTTGTGATGATCTTTGCGATGACTTCTACAACCACCCACCCATCCCAAGTGCTTCATTTCACCAAAAAATCTTCTCTCGGTCTATACAAGGGGTGCACCCAAATCAACCTTCCAACACATTGTTAACCGAAACCTTTGTCGTAAGTTTGATGAAAAGTCTCTTTGATGAACCAATTTGCTCCACCGAACTGTTCACCAAGTATGTGAAGATTCCCACTGAAATATCTTCGCAATGAACTGTGAAACCAACTATAGTGTGCCTCAACATCATTGTTTTGATTATAGTAGTGGTGAAGAGCCAATTTTGGTCCGATACCATCTATTGCCGAGATAGTGGTGAAGAGATATCCAATTTGTTCACCAAAATCATCTTTGATAACATCTATCATGAAGGTGATAATGATGAAGAGCTCACCGAATCGTCCACCAAATCAACTCTCCATAGTCTGGCCTGATGTGCGATTTGTCACATGCTTTGATACTATCTATCATGTCCCCACAAGATTCATTTCTGAATCTTACGATCATGCACCTCTTGAGGGCATGTGACATTGCGACGGTTCTCACTTGGCTGCTTGGCAACACCAAGGATACTTTTTTCGGATTATGCCTCTTCACATAGAGTGTACCCATACTCTATTCTAGGCTACGAGTGAGTCACACTCTTACTCTAATGCAATTCACTTGTATACTTAGATGGTTTGCTAACAAAGTATGCATCCATGAACATGTGAAACAAAGGGAACACTTACGAAACAAACAAGAGACACACAAATATAATGCGGGTGACACAAGACGTGCCTAACTCATGACTAAGTCTTATTATTGTGAAACAATTACAATATGAGTACTACCAGCTTGGTTTACAACTTGGGTAGAGTTGCACGACTTGCCTCACCTCACCAAGACACTCATACATAGATTTGTCACTCCAAGACTCATTTGTCGCAACAACTTTCGCAACTCTTGTGGTGTGCCCTAGACGTGCACCCACCACAGACTCACCATTTCTTCTTTGTCACGAGACTTCACACAGACCTGCGGTTTTGTCTCATAGCATGCCTCACCCAGACTTGCGACAAGACTTCCCCAAACTCCAAAGTTTCCCTACCCGCTGTTAGACTCAACCCAGAGAAGGTTTCCCAAATCTACCCACAAAATCACCTCAAGGCAACACAATTCCTCCCATGTGGAGTGACTTGGCTCCTTGAGGGAGCTTGCCCCTCTTTGTCCAAATCTGTCGCAAAATCTTGGCTCTAATCTTTCTCTCTTCCTTGTTCCTTCTTGGTTGTGTGCCCTTGTTCTTTTATATGGAATCCAAACGTCACCTTCACGAATTTTTGCGTCCTTTGGGTTTGTTGCGCCCCTTTGGGGACCAACACACCCCTTCGTAGACCCATGCGCTCGTCAACCATCACAACCCTTGGGATCGGTGTGCCCCAACCTCTTGGTGTGCCCCATGCTTTTCTTCATGCTTGGGTAATCCACTTGGCATGTTCGTGCGCCCAAGGCGCCCACTTGCCCAACTAGTGCAACTCTTGGGAGCTGGAGCAACCCCAAATTCCATCTCCTTGAGGACTTGGGTGAAGGCACCCATGCCCTTTTAGCCAAGGACCTTACACTTACCACTAATCATTTATATATGGTTGTTCTCATTGTCTTTCCTCCTTCACCCTTGCTTCATTTCAATCGTGCTTCTATGGGAGAATACATTGGGTTACATTCTATCATCTTGAACATTTCAGTTGTTCATTAGTGTACTTAGTATGAGAGATAAGGATCACGTCAACTTTTTCCTAGATGTCTAGGCTATGTAGTAATGTAGGAATCCAAGTTCCAACCTCTCAAATGTTTGCTTCAAGTCTTTTTTCAACTTAAGGATTTGCTTTCATAACTTCTAGTCATGGACAAGATATCAACATAAAGAATGACAAGTAACCACCATCCATAGTTAATCTAATTCACATATAGGTTTAGAATAGAGGATCTCGTCCTAAATTTGCTTTCTCTGAAGTATGCATTAATATGAAAGTGTTAATCCATCAATACTTTATTTAATACATACAATGATTTCCTTAGGTGATAAAATAGGTGCTTCAGACTTGATTCTACAAATCCTTCATATCGGTCCATGTAAGCTTCTTCGTTTAAATGAAACCATCCCAAAATGTTCTCTTAACATCCATTCAATTAACAATCTATAGAAATTTTTAAATAACATTAAGACTATCTCAATAGTGTTGATCTTTGCAAATGAAGCAACTATATCCTCTTAGTCAACATGTTATGCCTTTACATAGATTTTCACTACTAACCTTACTTTAAAGTTTATTTTTTTCAACTTTATCATTATATTTATACTTAGTTTTATAAACCCGTGTACAACCTAGATTTTTCTCACTTTTAGGAAATTTACTTTAAAGTTTAATTTTTTCAACTTTATCATTATATTTATACTTAGTTTTATAAACCCGTGTAAAACCTAGATTTTCTCACTTTTAGGAAGTTCTACTAACTCCAAAGTTTGATTCCATTTACTTGAATTGAGGCCAACGCTCATTATTTACTATCACTCATAGTTGTCTTGTGTTTTCTCAAATGTTTATGTTCTAAATAAATTCAACTTTATAAATAAATGTTTTCTCAAATGTTTATGTTCTAAATAAATTTACTTTAAAGTTTAATTTTTTCAACTTTATCATTATATTTATACTTAGTTTTATAAACCAGTGTAAAACCTAGATTTTCTCACTTTTAGGAAGTTCTACTAACTCCAAAGTTTGATTCCATTTACTTGAATAGAAGCCAACGCTCATTATTTACTATCACTCATAGTTGTCTTGTGTTTTCTCAAATGTTTATGTTCTAAATAAATTCATAGTTATCTTGTGTTTTCTCAAATGTTTATAATCTAAACATACTTAGTTTAATTTAATTTACTTTAAAGCTTAATTTTTTCAACTTTATCATTATATTTATACTTAGTTTTATAAACCCGTGTAAAACCTAGATTTTCTCACTTTTAGGAAGTTCTACTAAATCCAAAGTTTGATTCCATTTACTTGAATTGAGGCCAACACTCATTATTTACTATAACTCATAGTTGTCTTGTGTTTTCTCAAATGTTCATGTTCTAAACAAATTCAACTTTATAAATAAATGTTTTCTCAAATGTTTATGTTCTAAATAAATTTACTTTAAAGTTTAATTTTTTCAACTTTATCATTATATTTATACTTAGTTTTATAAACCCGTGTAAAACCTAGTATCTTCTAAATAAATTCATAGTTATCTTGTGTTTTCTCAAATGTTTATGTTCTAAATAAATTCATAGTTATCTTGTGTTTTCTCAAATGTTTATAATCTAAACCCGTTTATAATGGTTTATATTTATACTTAGTTTTATAAACCCGTTTATAATGGTTTATATTTATACTTAGTTTTATAAACCCGTGTAAAACCTAGATTTTCTCACTTTTAGGAAGTTCTACTAACTCCAAAGTTTGATTCCATTTACTTGAATCGAGACCAACGCTCGTTATTTACTATCACTCATAGTTGTCTTGTGTTTTCTCAAATGTTTATGTTCTAAATAAATTCATAGTTATCTTGTGTTTTCTCAAATGTTTATAATCTAAATAAATTCATTACAATGGTCTATAACACAAAGCTCACCATTTTTTTTGCATTTATTTTGAGTTGTGCAAGTTTAACCTATTTCTGATTTGTGTCTTACTCTTTACTAATGATCTATAACACAAAGATCACCATTTTTTTTGAGTTGTGCAAATTCAACGTATTTCTAGTTTGTGTCTTTTTTTTGCATTTATTTTGAGTTGTGCAAGTTCAACCTATTTCTGATTTGTGTCTTACTCTTTACTAATGATCTATAACACAAAGATCACCATTTTTTTTGAGTTGTGCAAATTCAACGTATTTCTAGTTTATGTCTTACTCTTTATTATCTTCNAAAGCTCACCATTTTTTTTGCATTTATTTTGAGTTGTGCAAGTTTAACCTATTTCTGATTTGTGTCTTACTCTTTACTAATGATCTATAACACAAAGATCACCATTTTTTTTGAGTTGTGCAAATTCAACGTATTTCTAGTTTATGTCTTACTCTTTATTATCTTCTGATTCAAATATACTAGAATCTACCAAATTCTTCTAATTCAAACATGGGCTTGTGCAAATTCAACGTATTTCTAGTTTGTGTCTTACTCTTTCCTATGCTTTGGAACACCTTTATATTCTTCTAATTCAAACATGGGCACACCTTCATTATCTTTTAATTCTAAATTATTACAATGATCTCATCATAGCCAACTGTAGGCATGCTTCTTAAGGTGCTGCAATTCCACACTGGGCTTCTAAGCAAGCAGAAGAGCTCACCCCCACTGCAAAGCTTCTCGACATAAAGAATTTAACATAATAATTATTATGAAAATGGCCTATGCAGGTTTCGAACCTGCGACCTTCGCGTTATTAGCACGACGCTCTAACCAACTGAGCTAATAGGCCAGATTATATTTATGATGGTTTCATAACAAAATAGTTTTGTGTTTTGAAATAATCGTTCATGTACGTTTCATATTTACTGCCACTTTTGTTTGCGCAATTAAATATGCAGGCAGATGTGAAATAAAGGAGTGGATGTCTACTGCTGTTTAGTATTACAGTGATCGATGAAAAGAAAATTGCTATTGAGGGATGTATGGTTGAGCAACATAATTTATAAATAATTTCAAATTCGATTTTACTAAGGGTTGAGAAGAATCAAATTTATTGAAGTATAATTTTTGTTTTTTTATACTTTAAATGGGTTAAGCTTTAATTTAATTTGAATATATATATTTTTAAAAGTGTAAATTCTTTCTTTTGCACTTTAACATGGATTAAAGTTTAATTTAATTTGAATATATATATATATATTATTTAATAAAAAAGTTAGAATACACATATACAATTTTCATTTACTTAATTTACTATTATTATTATTTAAGTGTGACACATGTCAACATCACATTGAATTTAAGCGAGAAATCACACATCTACCTAATACTTAGTTGTAAAATGCACTTCTCCACAACAACCCTTCCCTCCATCTAATCTATATCAATGTGGATATGTTTGTTCACTTGCTTTTGCGTTACAAATTTAAAAAAATAAACGGTCAACTTCCTCCTTTCTAACTCTTTTCTCAAGCAGGCAAAAAACATTCTCAGTTGTCACCTTGTCTGAGTCACTACAAGTTTCAAAAATCATTACACCCAGATTAGTTTATGCCTCCATTGCGGTTTTTAAAAACAACTAACCTTTCTTCAAAACCTCGTCAAGTGCATACCTAATAACGGTATTTCCGGGCAGATTACAGCTTCTGCGGGATTAACCTGGTCACAGTTACTTACCAGCAGCAGTAGAATTTAGCAAAATAATATTCACGCTAAACAAAGTTTATGGATTTTTTTATAATTGAGATGTTTATATTAAATAAATAAGAGTAAATTATTTTCGAAACAAAAGACATATACTTATATTTTTGGAAAAAAAACAAATATACACTTTTACCCACCAAGTAATTTTTTTATGACGGGTTTTTAAACTTTAAACTTTTACCCGCAAAGTATATCAAAAATCCATGTTGCATCGCGGCATATGATCCCATCGTGGATTGGAGAGGGCTCGATCATAATGAAAGTCCAGATTTGATCCGTCAGATTAGATTGGTGGATGATCAACGGTCTACATTAATTGTAGAGGATGAACGTACATTTTATTGAGAGGGTTGGCCTCTGTGATTTAAAACCACTATTACATGTGGTTTGATCTCATGAATTGTGGTGGTTCTTAGAAGGTGGTTTCTAAAAAACCACTGACCATCATAATTATACAAGGGGTGTAAGGAAATCTTTTAAAAAGTTTTCTTAGTAGAACAAAGGATTTAGATTTTGATACCATTAGGTTGTAGAATTTTTTACTCATTTTTCCTATTAGGATGATTAGTCATATTGTTCATGTGTGTTTTCTATTTTCATTCTCTTCTCCTTTGTAAGCACCACTTAAGCTCCAGGATTTGGAAAGAAGCAACAAAGTGTCGAAAACAATGATTTCATAGTCCCAACCATTGATGCACTTGTTGTATAAATAAATGGTTGTTTTATTGAGATTTTATAGTTCCTACCCCTAAAACTATTGTTTGATAAATGAATTGTTGAATATATTTGGTGACCAGGACTGAGGCATATTATCACTGGTGAAATAATAATTCAAACAAGTTATTCATGTCTCCTTCCAATCTCCATCTTACTTTTGTGTTGAATGAATCATTGGATCCATGTTTTTCCTTGCCCATTTTGTTTTTAGTATGTCTATGAATATAGAAGCATGATTAAGGCATCCTTATGCATTAGGTTAATGAACTGTATTCTTAGCAGTTTTTAGTTATTTTCCCTTTCAACATTTTCAAAGCCAACTTCTAACCACAAAACTTGTAGAGATAACTTTCATGCACCATTTTTATTTGTAATAAATCCAAACAAAGGTTCATAGAATTTTTTTTATAGGGTGATATACTAGAATGATAAATTTAGGATAAGTGAGGGTATCTCCCTTCTAGACCAGGTACCGACTTAAAGGCCTAGAGTGGCATAGGAAGGTGCTCCTACACATCATGACCCAACTTTGAGACCCTAAGTGAGAGTGAGGGAGAACAACCTAGACAACAACACGAGAAATGGGGTCATTGATGGGGACTCTATCCTGGTATATGACATAATGTTTATTTCCTAGTCGGAGAGGAAACTGACTACTAGATAAATATGTGTGTAGTATTCTTCGATGTTTTGATTTTCTAATAATAGTAAGGTGTGCCTTACTACTAAGAAAGGTCTATATTTTTATTGAAAAACTATTGACATGCTCCTATTTGTCAAGAATCAAGGAATTGATTTGAAAGGTGACTCCATCATAGAAATAAGTTTCCATGAAAAGATGGATTCTTGATCCATTGTCATAAGGTCCAACTCAAAAGGATGGTTGGTGGCTCCACTACAAGACTCAGACCTTGTCCAGTGCAAGAAGCAAATATTCCCAGGTTTATCTCCATGTGGGAAACATGATTATGTTGTTCCATTTTCTAATCTTGTTGCTAGCTTTGGTGGTGTTCCTCTTGAAGGTCTACAAGCCTATGTGTCATATCTAGGACAACCTTTGAGGTTGTGTCATACCCTTGTTCACAACTAATATACATGTCCCAAGAGCCCGTCCCTTTTGATCATTTAGGGAGGGTTAACACCCCTTTTTCCCACAAATCTCGTTTAGGGAAAAGAAATATTCTAAGCCATGTCTTGTCAAATTTTGACTTTACATCATCTCCTCAAGTTGTGGTGGTCCCTACCCTGCAAGTTTTTATTCATTTGTATCCCTACCTATTGTGGGAGGTTCCACTCAACCTCAAGTCCAATACCCTAACATTCCCATGGTTGGTCCAAACCCTCTTAATCCTCGTCTTGTAGCAAGGTTCAAACTCCTCACATATTTCTTGCAGACTAGCTAGGAGACCTGCTTGATTGTTACCTCAAATTTTTACCTAGGTTTAATGGGGAGAATGGAATTACCATTGAAGATCACCTCATTGCCTTCCAAGATTGCATTGATAATTTCTACATGGAAGATGATGATGTATTTTCCAAAATGTTTTCTCACTCCTTAGAAGGAGAGGATAAGAAATGGTTTAGAAACCTACCTAGTCGTTTTATAAGATACTGGGGGAAACTCCATGAAACATTCTTAAATAAATGGAGTATTAAGAAAGAGTATAGATATTACATTACTGAGTTTAATACCCTAAATAGGAACAATGGTGAAACTATCCCAAAGTTCACTAACAAATTTTGTGATCTATATCACGGAATCCCTGAGATTGTCAAGCCCTCTAAGCCCACAACCATGGTACCCTATGCAAATTGTTTTGAAGTAGAGTTTGCCTTGCACGTCAAAGAAATAAAGTTAGCTAACTTGGAATCTATGTTCAATGACGTTGATGATCTAGAGAGTAACATGAGAGCTTATAGAATACAAAACAAAACTACACAAGATCCCCCTGAAAGAAGAGATTTTCTTGATAGAAGGAGAGGGAAAGAGATTGAAACTTCGTATGCTACTCAATAAACCCTATCTATAGAAGAAGTTACTATGTTGTTGAGATATATGGCCTATGAACTAACCAAAGTAAAGCAAGGGAATTTCACTTATTCCTCCTTAGGACTTACTCCTAGATCTTAAAATCATCATGTATGTAATCAACCTGCACTTAGAAGATCTCCAAATGTCTTGCAAAGAGAGGGCGCGATAAAAGAATAAGATCTCCCATGAGCCTCCAAAATATAGGAAACTATGAGTGTGCCTTCCCCTCCTTATAATGAATATTACTATAACCAGTAGATGATGGCACAATTGATCAACCCATAGACATAAATATTTTATTGAATCCTGAAGAGGTTGATAATGACCCTTCTTTCAACACTCTCCCTGATGAGCCTCCAAGGGAAGAAGAAGGAGAAATGTTAGATCAAGGTATTTTTATGAATGATGACCTACCCTTTGATCTAACCCCTACCTAATTCACGATGGTGTCTAATAACATCATATATGGGGTAAGGAGAAAGTATGACCTACAACCAAGTCCTACAAATCAAAATTTCAAGAGAGATGATGCTTTTAGAGGAAATAGAAATGAGGGAAAGGTCATTGAGCCACCAAAAAAGGAGGTAGCCTTCAAGGATGTTAACATCAAGAAGCCAACAATCACTATTAGAGAAGAACCTTAGGAATCCCCATCGTCCAATGATACTCAATCTATAGTAAATGATGGGAAACCTCTAGTGAATCCTTAGCCAAGTCCCATCCCGGGAAAGGTTGCTACTAATAAAAAAAACTTAGATGTAGCCCCTATGGATAATAGGACCTCCTATTTTGACATCAAGTATTAGTTACATAAATTGAACATCTGCATGCCTATGTCTAAATTTGTAAAAAAACTACCCATGGAAAGTAAGTATTATAGTTCCTAGGGGTCAAAGAACAACCACAAAGTCAACTTGTCTGAGCCTAATCCCCTCAAAATAAAAATAAATTCTCAGCAACAAATATGATGGTCGTCTAAGATAATACCCCCCTCCAATTTGACCTAATCAATCTCCAATTTGATTTCCCTAAAATAGTTCTTGGAAATATACCAAATGGAAATTATGAGATTACCCCACCATTCTATATAACTCTAAAGCTCCAAAATCTTCATCTACATAACTACCTATATGATTTTGGAGCCTCACCTTCCCTGACACATTTGGATATTATGGAGAAACTAGTATTGGACATCACAAGACCATATAAAGATCTCTATTCCATTGATTTCATGAGTGTCCAATGTCTAGGGATGATCAAAGACTCAGTGGTGAGAATGGTCCAAATCCCTAGAAAATTTGTCATGGTGGATGTGATAGAGAACCCAAGATGAACTATAATTTGTTTTATAAAAAAAAAAACCCTGAATTTATTCTTCCTACACCTTTGATAATATTGGAAATTTCCTCCTCGTATACGAGGCAACCCCCATAGAAGGATGTGAGAATTTGATATTCTAAAAAGAAAATATTGACCCTTTAGGCCTCTATACTTTGTGGTTCGATGGAGCATGTAATGCAGATGGAAATGAAGCAAGAGTTCTCTTCATCTCCATAAAAGGAAAGGAGTTTCCATATGGATTCAAGCCAAAATTTGAGTGCACAAAAAATGTAGTAGAATATGAGGTTCTAATTATGGGATTGGACATAGTAAGAAATCAAACTCCTCAAGTTTTTTGGAGATTCAAACTTTGTAGTCAACCAAGTAAAAGAGGCATGCCAGACTAGACACCCTAGAGTTAAGCAATATAAGCATGAGGTTTGGGACATATTTGAAAATTTATTTGATGCTGTGAGCATTACTATTGTCCCAAGAGAGGCCAACCATAGGGCATATAAATTGGATAGATATGTTGTTGACTCCATTCCTCCAAATCTTGATCACTTGTTTTATTCCGTAATATTTGTGCATAGATATTTTATTCTTCACAATATCAAGAGATGGAAAGCATTTGAATATTATGCTCAAATTGAAATATTCATGAACATGGTGGATGAGTATGCAAATATGAATATTTTTTCATATGGGGAAGAAGAAGAAGAAGAGGGTGAATTGGACATAGGTTAGTCACCTAGCCATGCTACACTTGACATGATTAGGGAACAAAAGGTTATTCATCTAAAAACAAA
This sequence comes from Picea sitchensis, assembly GCA_010110895.2. Classification (NCBI taxonomy): domain Eukaryota; kingdom Viridiplantae; phylum Streptophyta; class Pinopsida; order Pinales; family Pinaceae; genus Picea; species Picea sitchensis. The sequence continues at coordinate 89,999 of SNQJ01S0030893.1, forward strand.
TTTTTTCCCCAATGATCTAGTTCCTTCGGAGAGTGTTTGATTCCATTGATATGCCTCTAAATCCCTCCCTCAAACCAAAATTATCAAAATTAGAGGATTGCAATCTATAGAGAATCCTAAATTTGTTAAATTGTCAAAAACTATGTCTTTCATTGGAAAGGAAGAGTATGTCAAGCTATTTTGAGAGTTCAAAGATGTCTTTGCATAGAAATATGAATATCTGAAGACCTATGATCCATCCTTTTTCCAACATCAAATCCATTTGAAGGAAGGTGTAGACCCATTCAGAGAAAATTAAAGGTAACCAAATCCATTGTTGCACCCTCTCAAAAGGAAGTTAAGATTTTTTGTGAGGCCAAAATCATCATACCTATGAGGTACTCCCAGTGGGTATCCAATCTGGTGCATGTTGGGAAGAAGAATAAGGAGATAAGGCTATGTGTGGACTTCATGAATATAAATTAAGCATCCATCAAATACAACTACCTCTTACCCAAGATGGATCGGATGTTACAGAAGGTGGTAAGGTTTGAGAGGATCTCCATGCTAGATGGTTTCTCAAGATATAATCAAGTCAGGATGGATTCAAAAGATGTTTTGAAGATAACATTCAAAACTTTGTGGAGCACCTTTGGATACATAATAATTCATTTCAAATTAATGAATACAGGGGCCACTTTTCAGAGGGTCATGGACTATGCCTTTATTGATATTGAAGATACTTTTACTCTCATTTACCTAGATTATATGAGTGTTTTCTCCAAGAAAGAAACTAACCGCCTTGGTTATTTAATGTAGGTTTTTGAAAGGTTAGGCAGTTTGGCATATCCCTTAACCCAAAGAAGTCCTTCTTTGGCATGTGAAGGAAAGTTGTTGGTCACATTGTGTCTTCCCAAGGTGTAAATATTGATCCAAAGAAGTTGGAAACTATAAACACCATCTCCCTACTGTTATCACTATAATAATTTCTTGGAATCCCAGTCTCGAGATTTGGTAGGTCGCTGACTAGATATAGAAGTATGACATATTAGCAGGTAGGGATAAATATAGAAGAAAGGTGAAGTAGATGGGTCCTGATGGGTCGTGATCGTGAACGTTACTAGATCAACGGTCGAAGGACACATCGGGCGGAGAAATAGCGCACCAGTTAATATCCCGGAGGCGGGCCGATAAGAATACGATGGTTTTGTTCCAAAGGTACGTGGCACCACCAGATACATATCGGGGGGGAGAGCGGGTAAGCCTAAAACCACCCAAGTCCACCCCGATGTCACATGTCAGAAAATCATTTGATATATGTCAAATCCAAGAATCATATGGGGAACAAGATGACCAATCAAATCACTTCACACCGCTTGTTTGAGTACCTTTCGTCCATGCGATGCCAGGTGAGCGTCGCCAGATAACCGATTCGAAAGATCATCATTCAGAATAGATTGGCCAAGCGTGACAAGTCGTTGTACCTGTAAGTAATTTTGTTAGTGATTCATGATTGGAACTCAATGACTATTGTCTTTCAAAATATGGATGACATTACTCTATTTTGGGAAATTGATGCTTCATTCCTGAACATGGTAATTACAAACTAGATCAACTTCCTAATTTCTGTACAATTAAGGGAGATAAGCTTATGTTTTCTGCAAAACCGTGAAAAACAGATAAAGCAGACCAAGTGGCCTCCACTGAACCAGGATTTTCAACTAATATGACAAATTCATCATTGAAGAAGAAGAGAAGTTGGTTGCACAGATATTAGCAACAAAATTTCACACAAAGCCTGCAGAAGAGTCGGAAGCAGACAATGAAGTCAGATTAAATCCCATCATGAAGGATTTAATCATCAATGGATACGCTGATGAGAATCACACATGATATGTCAAGAGGAAAAGGAGCAAGAGATAGAAGATAGAGGTTAAAGATGAGGTCGTTGAGAACGTTGGAGAAAACCAACCGGCTTGGCTTGACACTTTAAAAGAAGAAATTGCTATTCTGAAATAGTTCTTAGGCTAAATTGAGTATGTTTCAGAGAATTTTGTAATGATATGGACACGTGGCATTCAAAGCAAAAATATCGGATATGTCAGTTTTGTTTATAACGCTCCCTATAAAATAGGAGTACAATTGTTACACGTTACTCCTTTTTGTAACTGATGTCTATTTTTAGAACTATGGGGAAGTTGACTCATTTTGAATCCCAGATGTAATCTATCTATATATTATTCCAAAGATAAATGAAAAAAGGACTGACCGAAGAGGGGCCTGCTCTTGTAGCTGGAGGACTTTGTAATTTACTGGAGCTAAATTGAATATATAATGCAGAAGCATTTTGAACTCTTTATGAAAAGATTTTAATGGTTGTGATACGAGTTATGTTTTCTTTCATAGTGTATTTCTTATGTCTCTAAAATTCCATTTGCATTTTCTTCTGTTTAAATTGGAGAGTCAAAGGTATGGAATTCATCTTATTATGCTCTCGACTTAAGCGATTTAAACCATGTGAATCTCTTCCTAGCTAATTCAGAATTCATTCCAATAATGCTTTGATGTAGTTAATTGCTCTTCCTTTTCCTCTTTCACCCTACAAATTTCAATTTACAACTCAAATTCATTGCCTCATTTATCATTTCTCCTCTGGATAGTTCTAATGTCCTGCTATTGTTTTTGACTCCATAGCCCTAAGTGTCCCTCCCCTTCCTCGCCAACAACTTTATAAAAACCCCCAAAACAAACCAAATCTAGCCACCGATTTCCAAAGAAATATCAAGTGACACGAGAGAACCCTCTCTGAGTTGAGCAGGCTAGTGCCCAGCTCTAAAGTAGGTTGAAACAATTACCTCTGTCATTTTTCTATTCAGTCGGACAAAATTTATAGAGTGCTAACATTCTGGCATCGCTGTCAGGGAATGAAGGTGAAATCTTCCTTGGGAGAAACAACATAGTTCATATCTGAGTACTGATGGTGAAGAGTATTCAGACACAGAAGGGTTGTACATCATTCACCTAGCGACTCCATTTTCATGAATCTAGAATTCAAAATTTTTATGACGACTCCACTGCCAAAGACTCAGTAGCATGAATATTTTATTGGAGACTCCACGCAAGCTTCAAATGTGATTCAAAGATTCCACTGGTAGAAGAATCCATAAATTTAAATTTTACTGGTGAATCCACTCTCAATGTAGAATCCAGCTTGCAAAACATCCGTGAGGACTCCACTGTCCGAAGATGAAACCCCTGACAGAGGTATGAAAAAGTATTATGGAAGAAAACAAGTACTTAAAGTGGAAAATTTTCCAAGGCATTTTATTGTTTCTTATAAGTTGCTTCTGGTCCTTTCCTGACCATGTTAGACAATGTTTTATTCATCTACTGCATGCAAATGATGATCATGATAATCTTGAAGTTGCATATCCTCCTCTTAATATTATACAAATATCCCCTCAGTTTATGGCTGACCTTGATCAAAATCTCCCACTTGAACCATGTGATAGCTACAACCAAGAGGATAAACCTCATGAGACCAAGGTTGATATTGCATCTCCTGTGCTTGGTTCAACACCCTCCAATATCTAGCACATATATAGAGCATTGAAATTACCTCACATCCTTCATGATTTTCCTTCAAATCACTATGAGTACATGCCAGTGTTTGATGGAGAACATGATGCCATCACAGCTGAAAAACACATCCAAAGGTTTGAGCATTTTATAGATTTGTTTGAGATTGACCATGACAATGTTTGTATGAGGGATTTATCTCAATATTTGAAAGGAGATACCAAAGAATGGTTTAAACATTTACAACCAGAGACAATTAACTCATGGGAAGAATTGAAGAGTGTTTTTTCCAAGTTTCGGGGTAAGAAGAAATCTCTAGACTTACAACTTACAGAATTCTATGCCTTGAAAGAGCAAAGAAATGAGACTATTTCTACATTCAACATGAGGTTTTCTAGTATTTATTACAATTTTCCCAAAGAAATTCAACCCACTGAAGCTGCTACCATGCTCCATTATACAACAACTCTTCATCCAGATTTGTCTTTCCTCCTGATGGAAAGAAGACCTAAGTCCTTACAGAAAATGTTTAATGATGCTCAGGAGATTCAACACAATATCCAAGCATGTAAATAGACTTGAAATGAGGAGTTAGATGCTAAAGAACATGACAATGAATATGAACAGAAACCAATTGATTTGAATCTTGAGTAGAGAGTTAATAATATCATATGCCCTCTTGAAGTTTTTAATGCCAATGATTTTGCAAAAAAATATATTCCACGTATTGAAAGAGGAGGTGTTGATTTAGCTTCTGATCCATCCCATGATAAGTAGGGGCTGATTGTTTTATGGATTCATTTGTAGACAGTCAAGAAGATGAATTTGCAAATCAGCTTGTTGAAGAGCAGGTTGATGTTCCAAGTTTTTTCTTGATATATGGCATTGCAAATGTTGTTGATTTGCCTATATATGATGAATATGATGATGATTGTGATGTTGACTTCCTAGAACAACTAGATGTATGTTATCTATCAGAAAATGTTCTGTTTCAACAGTGTAATGAGAGAAATCAGCCTGCGTATCACAGTTACAAAGAAGAAAGTACTGAATCAACTTAAGAGAATTATTTACCTTTATGATTTTATTCATTTAAATTGTTGAAAGAAAATTCTAAGATCATCATTGAAGCAAAGGAATGTGTGTTGATGTCAAATCACACTGATTCACTGAAAAAAATTGACAAGAAATTGCAACAATCTTCTCATGTGTTTGATGATCCCGTTACTGGTTATGTAGAAGGTCTTGTTAGTACAAAATTGCAGCCATTGGTCGAAGAGGAATCTGAAAAGAAGTATGCTCAACAACCTAGAGAAATGAAGAAATGTGTAGGAAATGAAGAAGATTTTGAATCAGGGGAAACAACTTTGCCGTTGTGTTTTTCTTCTTTAAAATTGCTGAAGCAAGATGTAAATAATGTTCCAGATTAGAAATCCTCTAGGCATGATATTGAATATGAAGAAAGCAGTGGAATTATAAATGAAAACTATCTTCCATTATGTTTTTCTTCCTTTGAATTGTTGAAAGAAAATAATGAGATAATAGAGGAAGCAGGGAAGTCTGACTGCATTCACAATGACATTGTTTTACATGAGCAAATTGTTATCAGTGAGGAAGACCAACAACCTTCTCATGCATTTAATGATCGTGTTTTTTATTACATGGAAGGTTATTTCAATTCAGATTTGCAGTCTGTGCTCAACTATCAACTTGAAAATGAAGTTGAAGATGATCAAGAAATTGCTATTAAAGGTCATTGCCCTTCTCCCAATCTTAATGTAGATATACAACAAGATTTCCAGCAAGACAAAGTGTTTCAAAGTTGTCTTTCTTCCCTTGAGAATGATGTGGTTGTTCAATTCCTAAATGGATTAGACATAGATGAGGATTCTGAAACTGCATATATGGAAAATTCAAGCAGTGAACAAACAACTAACATAGAGTTTTAAGAAAGCAACAAGACAATGTATGCCACTTTTCAATCAGAAATACAAAAAGATAATGAAGAGGCAATTGTTTTTGAAAATCATTGTTTTGAAAACACATCCATGGGAACTCTAGACTGTGAAATAGTTCATGTTGTTAGCCTTTCACATTTGCAAGAATATTATGAACAAGAACTTATTTTCATTCATTTACTTGAAAGTAAAAATGACAGTCCTCAAGAAAATTTCCAGAAGGTTAATAAAACCAAATCAGAATTGTTTGATGAACAAGAGGATATCATTGATACACATAATATGGTTGTCATATTTGACAATGTTTGAGGATGTATGAATGTTTTTGTTGATATGCATGGAAGAGTAGACAAACATATTGCTGCCATTTCATTTGAAAATGTTCTCAGAACAGAAGAAATAGAGCAAAAACAACATACACTTGTTAAGGAAGCCCATCCTTCTGTTTTAACTCCTAAAAAAGAAATGGTCTATATGGCATGCTATATGGAGAATATTTACATTCTGAATCTACAGTTGATGATGGGTTGTGAGATTAGGAATGAAGAGGATGACAAATCAATGTCGGTATTAGATACAAATTTCTTTACACCAGAAGTTTCATTTCAGTTAGAACTATCTTTCGATTCAGAAGGTTGTTATTTACAACAATTTCAACATATTTTTCTGCCTCTTGGTGGCAATCAACATGTTAAATCACATGAAAACAAGAATGCAGTGGAAGGGGTGAAACATGATTGTTGTTTTGTGCATGTTTTAGAAGATCCATTTGCAGTTTTGTTGGAGGCAATAAATAGTCCTAATATTTTTAAATTCCTAATATTCAGGTTCATATGTAACTTCTCAAATGAGTTGCCAATGAACAGGCTTTGGAGTGAGCATGTGCAAAGTAGGCGAGCAACGGATAAAAAACTAGCATGGTTGCATTGGAACTTTCATTTCACCCTACTAGAATTTTGCTTCAGCAGTTAGGGTAGGTAGGAGTGTGCAAATAAGCTTGTTGGTCAAGCATTTTTCAGTTCGGATTTCCAGTAGTGTGTACAGTCATATTTTATCGGTGTATTCAATGTTCAGTATCTAGTTGAGAGCAATGTGCAGAGTTTGGTTTTTAGCAGACACTGGTAACAGGTTGGAGCAAGGTACAAACACATGTTTTGGGAGCAGCCTAATGGATCAGGCACTATGTCTATGAGTTCTTTGCTACGTCACTGGGAGGATAGCATCCCCATTTGGAGCCTATATTATCACTATAATAATTTCTTGGAATCTTGGTCTAGAGATTTGGCAGGTCACTAAATCGATATAGAAGCATGACAGATTAGCAGGTAGGGCTAAATATAGCGGAAAGGTGAAGTAGACGGGGCCCGACGGGTCGTGATCGTGAACGCTGCTAGATCAACAATGGAAGGACGCATCGGGTGGAGAAATAACACACCGGTTAATATCCTGGAGGCGGGCCGATAAGAATACCATAGTTTTGTTCCGAAGGTACATGGCGCCACCAGATACATATCGCAGGGGGGAGCGAGTAAGCCTAAAACCACCCAAGTACACCCTGATGTCATGTGTCAAGAAATCATTTGATATATGTCAAATCCAAGAATCGCATGGGGAAAGGGACAACAGTTCAAATCACTTCACGCCACTTGTTTGAGTACCTTTTTTCCATGCGATGCCAGGTGAGCGATGCCAGATAACCGATTCGAAAGATCGTCATTCAAAATAGAGTGTCTGAGCGTGACAAGCTATTGTACCTATAAGTAATTTTGTTAGTAATTCATGATTGGAACTCAATGAATATTGTCTTTCAAAATATGGATGACATTACTTTGTTTTGGGAAATCGACGCTTCATTCCTGAACGAGGTAATTAAAAACTGGATCAACTTCCTAATTTCTGTACTATTAAGGGAGATAAGCTTATGTTTTTTGCAAAACTAGGAAAAATGGATAAAGCAGACCAAGTGACCTCCACTGAACCAGGATTTTCAACTAATATGAAAAATTCATCATTGAAGAAGAAAGAGAAGCTGGTTGCATGGATATTAGCAATGAAATTTTACACAAAGCCTATAGAAGAGCCATAAGCAGATAAGGAAGTCAGATTAAATCCCATCATGAAGGATTTAATCATCAATGGATACGCCGATGAGCATCACATGCGATTTGTCAAGAGGAAAAGGAGAAAGAGACAAAAGATAGAGGTTAAAGTTGAGGTGGTTGAGAGCATTGGAGAAAACCAATCAGCTTGGCTTGACACTTTAAAATAAGAAATTGCTAATCTAAAATAGTTCTCAGGATAAATTGAGTATGTTTCAGAGAATTTTGTAATGATATGGACATGTGGTGTTCAAAACGAAAATCTCAGATATGTCAATTTTGTCTATAACACTCCCTATAAAGTAGGAGTACAATTGTTACATGTTACTCATTTTTGTAACTGATGTCTATTTTTAGAACTGTAGGGAAGTTGATTCGTTTTGAATCCCGAATGTAATCTATCTATATATTATTCCAAATATAAATGAAAAAAGGACTGATCGGAGAGGGGCCTGCCCTCGTAGCAAGAGGACTTTGTAATTTACTGGAGATAAATTGAATATATAATGCATAAGCGTTTTGAACCCTTTATGAAAATATTCTAATGGCTTTGATATGGGTTTTGTTTTCTCTCATAGTGTGTATTTCTTGTGTCTCTAAAATTCCATTTGCATTTTCTTCTATTTAAATTGGAGAGTCAAAGGTCCAGAATTCATCTTATGATGCTCTCGACTTAAGTGATTTAAACCATGTGAATCTCTTCCTAGCTAATTCAGAATTCATTCCAATAATGCTCTGATGCAGTTAATTGTTTTTCCTTTTCCTCTTTCACCCTAAAAATTTCAATTTACAACTCAGATTCATTGCCTCATTTAGTCTTTCTCCTCTGGATAGTTCTAATGGTTGCTATTGTTTATTTATTTTTGACTCCATATCCCTAAGTGTCCCTCCCCTTCCTCTCCAACAAATTTATAAAAACCCCCAAAACAAACCAAATCTAGCCACCGATTTCCAAAGAAATATCAAGTGACACGAGAGAGTCCTCTCTGAGTTGAGCAGGCTAGTGCCCAGCTCTAAAGTAGGTTGAAACAATTACCTTTGTCGTTTGTCTATTCAGCCAGACAAAATTTACAGAGTGCTAACACCTAACAAGGAACAAAAATTTCATATAGTCGTTTTTTGGGAAAATCAACTTCCTTCAGAGGTTCATTCCCAATTTTTCTAAGCTCGCCAAGCATAAGATAGGAATGTTGAAGAAATATAGCGAGATCAAGTGGGATGAAAAAACCAAAAAATATTTTGCAGCAATAAATAAAGCATTGGAGAAATCCCCATGTTGATTGACACTGATTGTTATAATAAAGATTTCATGGTCTTTCCATTTGTTTATGAGCATAATATAGCTATTTTTTTTTTCAAAACAATGATAAAGGATATGAAGAACCCATCACCTTCTTTACTAAGGCCCTTATATATTTTGAGGTAAAGTACAACATTATGAAAAAGTAGGCCTATTCAATGGTTAAATATTTGAAATATTTCAAGGAATATGTGCTACAAGACAAAATGATTTCTTATGTACCTCACATTTTGGTCATTGAGGACATTTTGTGCCAACAATATGCTGATGGAAAGAAGGGAAGTGGATCACCAAGATCTAGGAATATGACATGCTAATCAATCCTACCAAGTGTATCAAGGGACAAGGTTTGGAAAAATTTATGGTAGAAGCAAACCTACAAGTTGTAGGTGTTAATGTATCAGAAGGTAACTCATGAAGAACCTTAGAAGAATATGATAACACCCCTATCAATTCCTATTATCATCAATCCATATGGTATTGTGACATTTACTACCTATTGACTATTGTGTCACATCCCCATAGGATGCATGTATGAATATTATGATCATGCAACTCTTTATAATGTGCAGCACTACGACGTTTCTCACTTGGCTACTTGGAAACACCAAGGATAATTTGTCCAGACTATGCCTCTTCACCTAGAGCATACCCATACTTTGTTCTAGGCTACATGGGAGTCACACTCTTACTCTAGAGCAACTCTCTTGTATACTTAGACAATATGTTAACAATCTTAACACGTAGCCATTTAAGCATACATCCATGAAACGAAGAGAACACTTTCTAAAAAAACAAGAGACACAGATTGATGTACCCACCAGGTACAATAACCCAAATGGCACTCTTAAACATCTAAAGGCTACACTTAAGCCTCCTAGAAAGAGTCTCTAAACCCTTCACTAAACCTATTGAATTCATAAACTATCTTGAACACAGGTTTAAAACACTTGAAGGATTATGTTTTCTGATTTTCTTTGGATTACAATTTGTTCACTAGTGTGTCATTAGTCCTCTTTTCATATCCACTTTCATATTCTATCCTTCATTATTTGACTAAGACTATAGACACCTTCATACCAACCACAATATAATCATAAGACTAAGTTATAAAACCTTAATCTATTATTTGTTTAAACACATTCGGGTTTCATATAAAACCAAAACAAACCTTAGATAGGGTTAATCCCCTTGTCCTCCGCGTATTCCACCATATGAATCTAGTCTTTGAACCATGGGCTAAGTTCTTTAAACAATACAATCACCAGATTTCAAATAAGTCAAAACAAAAGTTTAGAATTGCATCTGTTCTTCCCTAACCTGTAACTTCTGCGCATGTATCATCACCGACGTTGATACGAGCCATCCGATCGTGGATCAGATTTCAAACGTGAAAACTAAACTCGGTTTGAATTGAACTTTTGGTCCCGAACCTTTGCACTAATCCTCGATCAAGTATTCACGCCGATCATGATTGTCACCATATATCTAACCCTTGCCAACGATCAACAATTCCAATTCGATCTTTCCTCCTTTGACTTCGTTGGGGTTTGACTCCTTTGAATCGATGGTTGTTACAAACTTTGGAATACATCCAACGGTACATGTAACTCTTCATTGGTTCATTTGTTATTCACTGGTTATATTGCAGTATCACCAATATATTGATTCAGTTAGGATCATTGACCGTTTCACTGGTCATTGATCACGAATATAGCCTTGTTGTCCTTCTCTCAACATCGTTTTAATACCACAGAGAAATTGTTTTTCACCCATGCCATCGATTTATAAATCACCACACCTTTAGAAGGTATTCTGATCCTTCTATTACCTTAATATCTTCTAGATCAATATCCACTATTGAAGTTAAACATAACTAATTCCAGAGTTCAATACATTCAATAACAACTAAACGCATAAAATCATGAATACACAGTATTATGGCGACATTTTTCTTTTCATTAACAAAACTGTACATAAATAACTTACTCAGACTCTGGTCTCTTTCCCTTGGCTCGATTCAGATTCATTTGGCCTCTCTTAATGCCTTTGAGACTTACCACACTTGTACAAAAGGATTTTGTAACCATTTCTGGTTCAGATTCATAATCTACTCAACATATCCTAAAGATCCTCTAGATCCATAAAATCTTAAACCAATCCTAATCTAAGATTTACAATCCCTATGAGATCTAAAATCTCCTAAGATCTCTCAATCCTCATACTCTCATGTTCTCACATATTCGAGAACAATTTACATCTTAATCCTCACACACATTATATTTCAAATTGATAAAAACATATTAAAACACATTAAATCATGCTTATGGAACCTAAATAAAAGACTCCCTAGATTGACCAAATATACAATGATTTTTGGAGCAGGATGCTCCTGCATCAAACTCCCAAAGTTGAAAACATTCATGATCTCCTGATCATGTGTTTCACATGTTGATGAAACCCTCCAGGGTCCCAAACTTTATGCTGTAATGCTCCACTGTCTTTTCTTTCACAATTCTTCATCTTCATTCCAATCTCACAATCGACTGTTTGCTTCACTTTTCTGTAGCTTTTCTTGCAAAACAACATCAAATTCCACAAATTACCTATCTCATTATCTAATCTATCTCCTTGTAGACATCTACTATCCATCTGTGACTGGATTTGTTCTTTCAAAAGAATACCATAATTCTCATTCAACCATGTTTCCATCAACTCAATAATGCCTTCATGCATAAGTTGGATTTTCCTTTATTTCCCTTCAATAGAATAAATATTGCCTTCTTCAAACTTTTCAATTCTGTCTTTAGCTACCACATTGTCTTCCAAGACAATTTATTTCTCTGCATTATTATCACTAATTACTTGCAACTGAACTTATTTATATGTAAGAGTCATTAATCTCTCACCTTCCCTCAGTTTACCACACATCTTCCAAAAGATTCTCAAGGTATATAAATACATTCTCCACTGCTCCACAACAGATTTGTTGTTGTCTTCCTCAAGACCTTCACATCTGATTTCCCTTATCTCAGCTTCATCAAATTGTCTGAGATCTTCTCTTTGCTGTAATTTTGGACATTCATCTTCAAGATGTTGGTTTCTCTCTTCAACCTCCCATACATCCTTAATACCTATATAGATATCTCCCTCTCCACAATTTATTGGCTGCTCCTGGACTTCATTTTTACTTTCAAGAAGTAATTCATACTCTGCCTCTCTAATCGCAGTAACATACTCATACTCACTTCTCTTTATACTAGCAAACATAGCATGGGTTTGTAAACCAGTATACATCTCGGTCTCAACTAAAACTTGAGACATTTCTTCATCACTGTCTACAATCATACTCTCATACTCAAGTTTCTTCAACAAACGTTCCAACAACTCGTTCTTTTTTTTATCTCTCTCAAGTATTTCACCATGAGGCTGATCATGGTATTTAACATGTCTTCCTTCTCTTTTGACAACCTTCAGTAGTTGTCCTTCATCTTCTCTGTGACTAGCTCCAATATTCAATTATGCCATGTTTATTTCTATGACAAGATTCTCTTTGTCATGAGACAAATCTATCTCACCTCCTTCCTCAACACACTCTTCATTTATGACCTTCTATAAGCCATATTCAAGAGCGATATTTTCCACGTTTGTTGCATTAACATTCTCCTGCAAATGTTCTTCATCAATTACATTAATCAAATTCATTGGCTTACCTCTCCGAGACAATATTTCTTCATTCTTTATCAGAATAATACTCTGATCTTCCCTCTTCATGACAACTTTAGATAACTGTCCTAAAACTTCCTTTTGGCCATCTATGAAAGCCAACTCCTCCTTGTTCTCATCAATAATAGGTTCCTTAACATAAGACACATTTGTCTCATCTTCTCTAAGGACGCATTCTCCATCTTGACCTTTTCCTTCAATAAGTAATGAATCTATGAGCTCCTTCTGCTACAATAATTCCAAGCCTTCCTTATCTGAGAGGTATTCTTCATCATATATGGGCTCATAATCTTCATCAATTTCTATGATGCCTGTATAATATTGTCCATCTAAACCTGCATGATTACACCAATCATTAGAAACATTACACATGAAACATTCATTAGGCTTCTCATCTTCCTCTAAATCTGAATTTCTTCTTTCTGATATCATATTTTTTTTACTGTCTTTACAAAACAACTTCTCCTTATCATAATATGCATTCACAAATAAATCATCAGACTGAAAAATATAAGACCTTATAAATCCATTTGATGCTTTGAGCATCAATTCTTCATCCCTTGTGGTAAGCATTGTATCTGAATGCTCCTTCCTCCTATTCTTGCTTTGACTGTCTGCACGAGTCACTATTTTCAGGTTCTTTTCTTCAACAAAGTTCTGCATCTTCCTTTCAGTCACTACTTTACATTGATTATCTTCTTGAGATAATAATGCTTCATTATTTTTGTTGACCAAGTGGTGTCCATGCCCTTCCTTCATGCTTTTAGAAAGCACGTATTCATCTTCCTTAACCTGCATAATCGTTTGCAATAAATGTTCTTCATTTTCTTCTTTGGAAACATGCATATGAGCTCTACCTCCTAAGTTTGCAACCACACACCATAAGTCAGAATAAAAAATATCATTATTCCTTTCAGCCTCCTCTGTCAACATATCTTCATTATGCTGATATGAACTCTCCAAAGAGCTCATGAGACTTCCTGCAAGTCTCTCTTCCTCCTCTTTCTCCAAGCAATCTTTAAGATCCACAATAGATATTTTCTTAATATCATCATGTCCAAGGATGTCACCTTGCTTTGGTTCACATATGCATCCCTTATCTTCATACTGAGTTGTTATGAGTGCTTCTCTCAGCTTATCCTTAAGCATGTTCTTCAACTTAACCTGCAGCATATGCCATTTCACTTTCTTTGGAAAAATCCACCCATACCTTTGATCTTCCTCACCTTTCTGTAGCAATTGTTCCATCACCTCTAGTTGTACTTCTATTTCATCTAGTATCTTATCAAGTCTATCTTGACTTGACCTTTTATGGCTTCCTTCTGAACCTTTACTATGATCCTCAGTAATCATAGTCTTTCTTCTTTCATGAGCTTCTCCTTGCTCATTCTGAACTGCATCCAAGCCATTTCCACAAGCTGACTTTATCAACTTCTCTTCAAATACCATACTAATATTTTCCATGCCTAGTATTCCACTGGTATTCCTACTAATTCCCTTCACTGGAACCTTCTCTTGAGCCTCCTCTGCTCCTCTGGCTTCTGCAATTCCTCCTTCTCTGAGAACATTCACCTTGTCCTCCATGTTCCAATCTTCAGCTAGAAACTTTTAGGTTCTTTCCATAATCCCCCTTTTGCTGCTACCTATCATCAACAATCTCTTTCACAATTTAGTTGAAAACAAATGAAAGACCAATTACCTATCAGATTTCATAATCTGTTTTCTCAAGAACTTTGAATTTCTTTGCTGCCAACCTATGCAACTCTCCTCTTCCACTGTTGCAATCATTCAATATCCCTTCAATATATTTTGTTGATATTGTCTATCCACTCTTTTGGAATTGAATGGACAACTCCTTGTAGTCATGCCTCTACCTGTCATATTTTAAAATATGAATTCCACTTTCAACACTTGTCTCAGATTCAACAATCTGAATTCATATGTGAAACCACAACTGCACCTACAAACATAATTTTAAGAGCATATACCTTGCTTTGTTTTACCTCCCAAAGAGATTTCATGTGCTTTGATACCAAATGATGTACCCACCAGGTAAAATAACCCAAATGGCAGCCTTAAACATCTAAAGGCTACACTTAAGCCTCCTAGAAAGAGTCTCTAAACCCTTCACTGAACCTATCAAATTCATAAATTGTCTTGAACACATGTTTAAAACACTTGAAGGATTATGTTTTCTGAGTTTCTTTGTCTTACAATTTGTTCACTGGTGTTTCATTAGTTCTCTTTTCATATCCACTTTCGTATTCTATCCTTCATTCTTTGACTAATACTATAGACACCTTCATACCAACCACAATATAATCATAATACTAAGTTATAAAACCTTAATCTATTCTTTTTTTAAACACATCTGTGTTTCATATAAAAACAAAACAAACCTTAGACAGGGTTAAGCCCCTTGTCCTCCACGCATTCCACCATATGACTCTAGTCTTTGAACCATGGGCCAAGTTATTTAAACAATACAATCACTGGATTTCAAATAAGTCAAAACATAAGTTTAGAACTGCGTCGATTCCGTCCCAACCTGTAACTTTTGTGCATATATCATCACCGACGTTGATACGAGTCGTCTGAATGTGGATCAGATTTCAAACGTGCAAACTAAACTCGGTTTGAATTGAACTTTTGGTCCCGAACCTTTGCACTAATCCTCAATCAAGTCTTCACGCCGATCACGATTGTCACCATAGATCTAACCCTTGCCAATGATCAATGATTCCAATTCGATCCTTCCTCCTTTGACTTCGTTCGGGTTTGACTCCTTCAAATCGACGGTTGTTACAAACTCTGGATTACATCCAATGGTACATGTAACTCTTCATTCATTCATTTGTTATTCACTGGTTATGTTGCAATATCGCCAATATATTGATTCAGTTGGGATCATTGACCGTTTCACTGGTCAATGATCATGAATATAGCCTTGATGCCCTTCTCTCAACATCATTTTAATACCACAGAGAAATTGTTGTGCACCCATGCCATCGATTTATAAATCCCCACACCTTTAGAAGGTATTCCGACCCTTTTATTACCTTAATCTATTCTGGATCAATATCCACTATTAGAGTTAAACATTACTAATTCCAAAGTTCAATACATTCAATAACAACTAAATGCATAAAATCATGAATACATAGTATTATGGCAACATTTTTATTTTCATTAACAAAACTGCACATAAATAACTTACTCATACTCTGGTCTCTTTCGCTTGGCCTGATTCACATTTATTTGGCTTCTCTTAATGCCTTTGAGACTTACCACTTTTTTACAAAAGGATTTTGTAACCATTTCTGGTTCAGATCCGTAATTTGCTCAACCATATCCTAAATATCCTCTAGATCCATAGAATATTCAACCAATCCTGATCTAAGATTTACAATCCCTATGAGATCTAAAATCTCCTAATATCTCTCAATCCTCATCCTCTCATGTTCTCACATATTCGAGAACAATTTACATCTTAATCCTCACACACATTATATTTCAAATTGATAAAAACATATGAAAACACATTAAATCATGCTTATGGAACCCAAATAAAAGATTCCCTAGATTGACCAAATATACAATGAGTTTTGGAGCAGGATGCTCTTGCATCACACATATATAGTGCGAGTGACATAAAACGTGTCTAACACCCTGCTAAGACTTATTATTGTGAAACAATTACAATATGAGCACTATTGGCTCGATTTACAACTTGGGTAGAGTCACACGACTCACCTCACCTGACCAAGACACTCATACATAGATTCATCACACCAAGACTCATCCATCGTAACAACTTTTGCAAATCCTATGCTACATCTCAAATTTGTACCCACTACAAACTCACTATCTCTTCTTTGTCACAAGACTTCACACAAACCTGCAGTTTTGTCTCATAACATGTCTCACCTATAACTATGAAAAGACTTCCCCAAACTCATTCTAAAGAAGGTCTCCCCAAATCTGTCCACAAAATCACTTCAAGGTAGCACAATTCCTCCCATGTGGAGAGACTTGGCTCCTTGAGGGAGCTTGCCTCTCTTCGTCCAAGTCTGCCACAAAATGTTGACTTTGATATTTATATCCTTATTGTGACATGTGCTCTTATATGGAATCCAAAAATCACCTTTGTGAACCATCACATCCTTTAGGTGTGTCGTGTCCCTTCGCAAACCAATGCACCCAAACGAACTGTTGCACCCCTTCACATACCTGCTGCACCCAAAAAAACCCATGCACTCATCAACCTTTGTGTCCCTCGGGACCGATTCACCCCAACCTTGGTTCTCTCCTCATGTCAATGCACCCCAACCTCTTTGGTACACTCATTATCTTGGTCTATTCATGCTTGGGCAAGCCCCTTAGTATGTTCATGCACCCAAGGAATCCATTTCCCTAACCAATGCAACTCTTGGGTGTTAGAGAAACCCTAAATTCCATCTCCTTGAGTACTTGAGCAAGGGTCTCTGCACCCTTTTATCCAAATACCTTACATCCTCCCCCACATCAAGTCGTTTCCATCCCCGACAAAATCCAAAAAATCTATGATCTCCAAGTCTCTGCCCGAACTCATGCCTCCATCACAACTAAGTCTGCTGGAAACACCAAGTTTCGTGCCAATTGGAAACCCCAAGTTTCGTGCCAATTGGAAACCCCAAATTTCTATAAAAGTGGAAACCCAAAGTTTCCCTTGTGAAGTGGAAATCCCAAGTTTCCAACTTGCATTGCAATCATCCACAACCTATGAAACCATCCAAAACTTGTGCAACCATCCACACTACCCTCTACCCAAGTTGTGTGTGACCAATCTATCTGCTACATTGGAAATAGGTCTCTTCCCTAACTCTGTCTACAAATCCCAAGCTGCCACTGTCTCGCTACGATGATCACTCTCCATTATGTTTTTGTTGTTTCTACCTCAATTGTTGCTGCAACCTCAATCAAAGCTTCAAAAATGTCTAAGTGTTGAACTCTTGTGATCTTATTATTGCATCCATACTTCAACCAACTCTGTCATGTCTTTGCTAGCCTCAATTCTTTCACTAGACAACTGATCAATGCAACTGTCACGTCTAGTTCTTGAAATGTTCATCTCCATGCCTAAAATTAGTGTTTTTTTTTTATCTCATCTCTATCACTCCATCCAACTCCAAAGACTAAAGCATGTGTCCACCCTTGCCTTACTATTGTTTCCATCATTCAATCTTCGTTAAGGATATCCTTCACAATGTCTAAGTGATGCACTTTTAACCTATTGGTGCATACTTACTTTGACCTCTTATTCATTCTCTCATGCACTAACTGTCCAAGTGTTGAACTATCACGTTCATTCCTTGAGAATTTAGAACATGCCTAAAACTTGGTCACTTCCTTCTGCAATCTAGTCCATTTGCAAAACAACCTTAGACTAAGGAAAAGTCACCCCTCACCTTGTTTCACTATGGATTCACCCCAAAACAAAGTTACCTATGGCAAATTGAATCCATCGTCCACCTCATGGTATAGTAATCCAATCTTCTACACACAGTCTTCATTGCATCCAAGTCTGTGAATAGTCAACGGAGATCATCGTGCATTTGCACATACAACCAACTCTTCCCTTGTGACTCAAACTGCGATCAATTCCACAATTTTGGCTTCCTAGGCCAATTTTTCCCCATATTCATATATGTCTTAGGATATAAAACAACCTATATGTACTAATAACTACACATCCAAATTGCCTTTGCCCCACTACTTCATTAGCTGGCCATGTTGTTGCATCTACCTCTCTATTCCTTGGTTTGGTTAGGCTTCACCATCAACCATGCTGCCCAATATCAAATAAACTCCCATGTCCAAGTAATTTCTTCATGCTACAATCTGCATGTCCACACAATCCTCCAAACCAAGGAAACTCTTCAAATCACCTCCTTCCTTCAAGTCACCTCTCCAAAAATAAACATTTGCGATGAGTGTGACCAACACACCTACACTTCTCAAATGTCCCTACAAATTGTCCAAATCGTTCCAAGTGGATAAGTCACTTGAAATAACTTCCATGCATTAAGCATGGTCGAACCAATTTTTCTTCCAAACTTAACCAATGACCCATGCAGATTTCTGAGTCATTGCACAAATATCCACAAGTCACCAAGGTATGCTTTGCCTCAT
This sequence comes from Picea sitchensis, assembly GCA_010110895.2. Lineage (NCBI taxonomy): Eukaryota > Viridiplantae > Streptophyta > Pinopsida > Pinales > Pinaceae > Picea > Picea sitchensis. The sequence continues at coordinate 108,811 of SNQJ01S0030893.1, forward strand.
CCAATGTCCCATACCAAAGGTGAGAGAACACCACCCAAGTCACTTGGTCTATGTTTTGACCATTCAGGTTGAATGCAAACAATTCTTGGTTGAATTCTTTATGTTGGGTTGTTATATTCTTTGTAGTGAAATTCTAGTCGAGCTAAATCGAGTAACAGTCGAAGGTCGAGGGAGTCGACCGGGTAAATTCGAAGTCTAAGATATCGACAACAATTCAACCAACAAGAGGTCAAAGTGTGGGTGTGAGACAATCAACTAGAGACCGAAATAAGGTTGACTGGTAATCCGAACTGGAGTCGATTGTAACAAAATCCTGGGATTTCCAGTATTTGTAGCCAATGATCTGTAACCATTTTTGGGCACCAATATTTAGGGTTTTTCCTATTGTAAATCCTATAGAGAGGCATTTTGTAAGTCTGTAAAGGCTAATAATGAAAAATGCGATAATGTTGTAATGCAAGTTAATGCATGTGTAATCATATGTTGTTGGTCATGTAGATGTAAGCCGAATTGGCTATAGGGTTGTTCTTACATAGGCAAGAGGGTATGATGTTGATTGTGTCTTAGGTGTGGACCAAGGTTAGACATGTAACCTTTTATTCAGATTGAATAAGACAACAAGAGAGAATAACGCTCAATGAATGTTGGTTTTCCTGGTTAAGGGTTTCCAGGGTAAAATATCGGTTTACTGTGTGATTGTTGTGTCATTTGTGTTCTTGATTAAATTCTTCTTCTCTTTTGCTAGGTTTAGTGTGGAAGTGTCTCTCATTTCCTGACATGTGGTATTAGAGCTTAGGTCTTCCCTAACAAGTGAGTTATCAGAGTGGTGTTATGATTTGGCAAGTATATCAAATCTTGATTTACCAATCTTGAATTTGGTAACTAAAACCTAGGTACAGTAAGAGTCGTAAGTCATAAATTGTATTAAATATCATGGTAAAGAATGGAGAGCAGTTCTAGAATAGAGATAGAAAAATCCAATCGTCAAAATTTTGAGCTTTGGGAGCTTAAAATGGAAGATCTTCTTATAGATCGAGAACAATGGACATCGGTCTATCCAGGTACCTAGTCGACATGCATGTCGACGAAAGAATGGGAGAAAATCGAAAGAAGAGTAAGAAGTACGATTTGGATTTGTATTGCAGATTCAGTGCTACTGAATGTCTCAGGTGAAGATTCGGCCAAGAAACTGTGGGACAAGATGGGAAGCTTATACCAGTCGAAATATCTGGTAAATAAGTTGTTTCTTATAAAGAAAATGTATATTTTGAGAATGAGTGATGGCAGTTCGGTGATTGAGAATTTAAATGCGTTTAATACCGTGTTAATCCAATTATTGTCTATGGATATTAATATCACTAATGAGGAGAAGTGTATCAACCTATTATGTTCTTTTCCAGACTCCCGGGATAGCTTAGTTTTGGATATTGGGGGTAATACAACCACACTAGTGCTAGAGGACGTGGTTGCTTCACTACTGTTGGAATAAATGAGAAGGAAGAACATGGAAGGATTGACCAAAGATTCTCCAGTAGTGAGAGGTCAACCGATAGACAGAGATAAAGGTAGATTCTTCGGTAGAAACTTCAATTCTAAGGGTAGATCTAAATACCCGGTTTAGTTGACATGAGGACAATGGAAATGTGGTAAAGCTGGGAATTATAAAAAGCATTGTAAGTCGAAGGAAACAAAATTCAGTGTTGGATCTGACGAGAAGCAGTCGACTAAGAGAAAGATGAACCCAGATAAGGGAGGTGTTGTGTAACTGGCGTCGACCAGTACACAATCAGATCAAGATGTTTGGTTGATTGACTCAACAAAATCCTATCATATGAAACCACATAAAGAATGGTTATGTGAATATGAATGATATGATGGGGGGTGATGTATTCTTGGGGGACGACTCGGCAACCAGAATTTTTGGACGGGGAAGAGTTTGATTGATAATGCAGGATAGGAGGAAAATAACCCTTCCAAGTGTGATACACATTCCAGGTTTGGAAAGAAACCTAATATTTGTCAGCAGGATGAGTGATGCAGGTGTGCATACTCTGTTTCATAAGGATTCATGAAAGATGGTCAGAAGTGCGATGGTATTAAGGAAAGGAGTTTGGATTGGTACCATATATAAGTTGTTAGGGAGTTCCGACTCGACTAGATGCAACTGCATCGTTTATCCTGAAATCGAACCAACTACGACTCGACTTAACTCGATGTTGACTCAAATCGATCTAAGTCGATTCAAATTGACTCGACAAGACATGATAAAATCGACTCGACCAGGTTATGTCACGAGAGGATGGGACACATTGGAGAAAAAGGACTTCAAGCTATGCAAAGAAAAGGTATGGTCGAAGGTTTTCCCGAATGTGGTTTAGAGGTTGAATTTTGTGAACATTTCATATATGGAAAAACAAAGTCGGGTGAGGTTCCCATCGGGAGAGACAAGGGAAAGTGAGATTCTAGATTTGGTGCATAGTGATGTGTTTGGACTGGTTACAGTGCCTTCACTTGGTGGATCCATGTATTATGTCTCCTTCATAGATGATTTTTCTGGGAAGACATGGATATATTTCCTGAGGAAGAAATCATAGATTTTAGAGAGATTTAAGGAGTTTAAATATCTTGTGATAAACCAGACAGAGAAAAGGATTAAAGTGATGAGAACTGACAACGGTGGTGAATTCTATGGAAAATAATTTGATCAGTTCTGTAAGAAATGTGGCATAGCAAGCCAAAATACCACACCATATACCCCACAACAAAATGGATTTAGCGAGATAATGAACATAACATTGATGGATAAGGAAAGGAGCATGCTCAATGGTGCCGGGATTGCACAAGAATTTTGGGCGGAGGCAATTGACAATGCAATATAGTTGGTGAATATGTCTCCTTCATTGGAACTAGTCAACACGACTCCACATGAGGTATGGTCCGGTAAGAATCCTTCAATGGCACATCTCAAAGTATTTGGCTGTGATGCATTTGTGTATGTTCCCAAGGAAAAGAGGAGCAAGCTGGAAAATAAGGAAGTCAAATGTATTTTCATTGGGTATAAAGAAGGAATGAAAGGATATAAGCTCTGGGATCATGCATCAAGGAGAATATTGTACAATAAATATGTGATCTTCAAAGGATTCATAGGTAAGTTTGAGCCTGAGGAAGTTGTTCAGACCGAGAATAATCTTGATACGGTGCGGTTTGAACTGAGGAACAACAAAGATGATTCATATGAGTCGACTAAACCTAAGGAAGAGGTGGAACAACTGAATTCAGTAGTAAGGAGGGAAGAAAGAATAAGAAAAACAATTTAAAGGTATAATATGCCTGACTTATGTTCCGCATTTGTGCTAATTGTCATCAACGATGAGCACAAGTCAGTCAGTGAGGCAATCGAATCAGCAGAGGGTAAACTGTGGAAGGATACCATGGTCGAAGAGATGGAATCCTTGTACAATAATGAGACATGGGATTTATTCAAGTTACCTAGTGGAAGAAATCTCATCGGAAACAAGTGGGTATTCAAGAATAAGATGAATGCCATAGGACAAGTCAAGAATTTCAAAGCTCGACTGGCAGTGAAAGGTTATTCCCAAGTCGAGGGAGTTGACTTCGGTGAGATTTTTTCCCATGTTGAAAAACTAACTTCCATTAGAGTACTAATGTCTCTGGCTACAACATTCAATCTGGAGATAGAACAGATGGATGTGAAGACAACGTTCCTACATGGGGACCTGAAAGAAGAAATCTACATGAAACAACCTGAAGGATTTATAGTAAAGGGAAAGCAAGAGTTGGTGTTCAAAATGAAAATATCCCTTAATGGTATAAAGAAATCACCAAGGATGTGGTACCAAAATTTTGATACATACATCCTGTTGGTCACTATAATTGCTTAATTAATTTTAAACAACCAAGTGAAACAT
>SNQJ01S0030893.1:112749-125262 GCA_010110895.2 Picea sitchensis
TTAAAGTGTAAAAAAAAAATGTTTATATTCAAGAAATTTGATTCTTCTCAACCTTTAGTAAAATCGAATTTAAAATTATTTATAAATTATGCTGCCCAACCATACATCCCTCAATAGCAATTTTCTTTTCATCGATCACTGTAATACTAAACAGCAGTGGACATCCATTCCTTTATTTCGCATCTGCCTGCATATTTAATTGCGAAAACAAAAGTAGCAGTAAATATGAATTGTACATTAACGATTAATTCAAAAACCAAAACTATTTTTTTATGAAACCATTAAAAATATCATCTGGCCTATTAGCTCAGTTGGTTAGAGCGTCGTGCTAATAACGCGAAGGTCGCAGGTTCGAAACCTGCATAGGCCATTTTCAGTAGTTATTATGTTCATTAATTATGTTAAATTCTGTATGTCGAGAAGCTTTGCAGTAGGAGTGAGCTCTTCTGTTTGCTTAAAGGCCCATTAAGAAGCATGCCTATACAAGCAAAAGAGTATCAATGTCTTTTGGTTGGCTATGATGAGATCATTGGAAGAATTTAGAAGCTTCTAGTATATTTGAATTAGAAGATAATGGAAGATTCTAATAAGTTTGAATTAGAAGATAATGGAAGATTCTAATAAGTTTGAATTAGAAGATAAGGAAGATTCTAATAAGTTTGAATTAGAAGATAAGGAAGATTCTAGTAAGTTTGAATTAGAAGATAATGGAAGAATTTGGCAGATTCTAATATTTGAATTAAAAGAGAATGGAAGATTCTAGTAAGTTTGAATTAGAAGATAATGGAAGAATTTGGCAGATTCTAATATTTGAACTTGCATAAGGTAAGAGTAAGATACAAACCAGAAATAAGTTGAACTTGCATAACTCAAAAAAAAAATATGGTGGTGAGCTTTGTGTTAGACCACTTGGAAAGAGTAAGACACAAACCAGAAATTTCTAATATTTGAATTAGAAGATAATGGAAGATTCTAGTAAGTTTGAATTAGAAGATAATGGAAGAATTTGGCAGATTCTAATATTTGAATCAGAAGATAATAAAGGTGTGCCAAAGCATAGGTAAGAGTAAGATACAAACCAGAAATAAGTTGAACTTGCATCACTCAAAAAAAAAATATGATGGTGAGCTTTGTGTTAGACCATTAGGAAAGAGTAAGACACAAACCAGAAATAGGTTGAACTTGCACAACTCAAAAAAAAAGCATGGCATGAGACCAAAAAAAAGGTGAAGCTTCTAGTATATTTGAATTAGAAGATAACGGAAGATTCTAGTAAGTTTGAATTAGAAGATAATGGTAGTATATTTGAATTAGAAGATAACGGAAGATTCTAGTAAGTTTGAATTAGAAGATAATGGAAGAATTTGGCAGATTCTAATATTTGAATTAGAAGATAATGGAAGATTCTAGTAAGTTTGAATTAGAAGATAATGGAAGAATTTGACAGATTCTAATATTTGAATCAGAAGATAATAAAGGTGTGCCAAAGTATAGGTAAGAGTAAGATACAAACCAGAAATAAGTTGAACTTGCATAACTCAAAAAAAAAATATGATGGTGAGCTTTATGTTAGACCACTAGGAAAGAGTAAGACACAAACCAGAAATTTCTAATATTTGAATTAGAAGATAATGGAAGATTCTAGTAAGTTTGAATTAGAAGATAATGGAAGATTCTAGTAAGTTTGAATTAGAAGATAATGGAAGAATTTGGCAGATTCTAATATTTGAATCAGAAGATAATAAAGGTGTGCCAAAGCATAGGTAAGAGTAAGATACAAACCAGAAATAAGTTGAGCTTGCATCACTCAAAAAAAAAATATGATGGTGAGCTTTGTGTTAGACCATTAGGAAAGAGTAAGACACAAACCAGAAATAGGTTGAACTTGCACAACTCAAAAAAAAAGCATGGCATGAGACCAAAAAAAAGGCGAGCTTTGTGTTATAGACCATTGCAATGAATTTATTTAGATCATAAACATGTGAGAAAACACACTTGCACAACTAAAAAAAACCATGGCATGAGACAAAAAAAAAAAAGGTGAGCTTTGTGTTATAGACCATTGCAATGAATTTATTTAGATCATAAACATGTGAGAAAACACGACACAACTATGAATTTATTTAGAACATAAACATTTGAGAAAACACAAGTCAACTATGAGTGATAGTAAATAATGAGCATTGGACTCGATTCAAGTAAATGGAATCAAACTTTGGAGTTAGTAGAACTTCCTAAAAGTGAAAAAAATCTAGGTTGTACATGGGTTTATAAAACCAAGTATAAATATAATGATAAAGTTGAAAAAATTAAACTTTAAAGTAAGGTTAGTAGTGAAAATCTATGTAAAGGCATAACATGTTGACTAAGAGGATATAGTTGCTTCATTTGCAAAGATCAACACTATTGAGATAGTCTTAATGTTATTTAAAAATTTCTATAGATTGTTAATTGAATGGATGTTAAGAGAACATTTTGGGATGGTTTCATTTAAACGAAGAAGCTTACATGGACCAATATGAAGGATTTGTAGAATCAGGTATGAAGCACCTATTTTTTCACCTAAGGAAATCATTGTATGGATTAAATAAAGTATTGATGGATTAACACTTTCACATTAATGCATACTTCGGAGAAAGCAAATTTAGGAGGAGATCCTCTATTCTAAACCTATATGTGAATTAGATTAACTATGGACGGTGATTACTTGTCATTCTTTATGTTGATATATTGTCCATGACTAGAAGTTATGAAAGTGAATCCTTAAGTTGAAAAAAGACTTGAAGCGAACATTTGAGAGGTTGGAACTTGGATTCCTACATTACTACTTAGCCTAGACATCTAGGAAAAAGTTGACGTGATCCTTATCTCTCATACTAAGTACACTAATGAACAACTGAAATGTTCAAGATGATAGAATGTAACCCAATGTATACTCCCATAGAAGTACACTAATGAACAACTGAAATGTTCAAGATGATAGAATGTAACCCAATGTATACTCCCATAGAAGTACACTAATGAACAACTGAAATGTTCAAGATGATATAATGTAGCCCAATGTATACTCCCATAGAAGCACGATTGAAATGAAGCAAGGGTGAAGGAGGAAAGACAATGAGAACAACCCTATATAAATGATTAGTGGTAAGTGTAAGATCCTCGGCTAAAAGGGCACGGGCGCCTTCACCCAAGTCCTCAAGGAGATGGAATTTGGGGTTGCTCCAGCTCCTAAGAGTTGCACTAGTTGGGAAAGTGGGCGCCTTGGGTGCACGAACACGCCAAGGGGTTACCCAAGCATGAAGAAAAGCATGGGGCACACCAAGAGGTTGGGGAAAGTCAATCCCAAGGGACGTGATGGTTGATGAGCGCATGGGTCTATGAAGGGGTGCGTTGGTCCCCGAAGGGGCACGACACACCCAAAGGACACAATAATTCGCGAAGGTGACATTTGGATTCCATATAAAAGAACAAGGGCACACAACCAAGAAGGCACAAGGAAGAGAGAAAGATCAAAGCCAAGATTTTGCGACAGATTTGGACAAAGAGGGGCAAGCTCCCTCAAGGAGCCAAGTCACTCCACATGGGAGGAATTGTGTTGCCTTGAGGTGAATCTGTGGGTAGATTTGGGAAACGTTCTCTAGGTTGAGTCTAACAACAGGTAGGGAAACTTTGGAGTTTGTGGAAGTCTTGTCACAAGTATGGGTGAGGCATGTTATGAGACAGAACCGCAGGTCTGTGTGAAGTCTCATGATAAAAAAGAGATGGTGAGTATCTGGTGGGTGCACGTCTACGGCACACCGCAAGAGTTGCGAAAGTTGTTGCGACAAACGAGTCTTGGGGTGACGGATCTGGGTATGAGTGTCTTGGTGAGGTGAGGCAAGTCGTGCAGCTCTACCCAAGTTGTAAACCGAGCCAATAGTACTCATATTGTAACTGTTTCAAAATAATAAGACTTAGTCGGGAGTTAGGCTCGTCTTGTGTCGCCCGCATTATATATGTGTGTCTCTTGTTTGTTTCGCAAGTGTTCCCTTTGTTTCACATGTTCATGGATGCATGCTTAAATGACTAAGTGTTAAGTTGTTAGCAAATCTTCTAAGTATACAAGTGAATTGCATTAGAGTAGGAGTGTGACTCACTCGTAGCCTAGAACGAAGTATGGGTATTCTCTAGGTGAAGAAGCATGATCCAAAAAAAGTATCCTTGGTGTTTCCAAGCAACCAAGTGAGAACCGTCGCAATGTCACATGCCCTCAAAAGGTGCACGATCACAAGATTCATAAAGGAATCTTGTGGGGACATGATAAATAGTATCAGAGCATGTGATAGATCGCACATCATAGCAGACTATGGAGAGTTGATTTGGTGGACGATTTGGTGAGCTCTTCACCATTATCACCTTCGTGATAGATGTTATCAAAGACGATTTTGGTGAACAGATTGGATATCTCTTCACCACTATCTCGGCAATAGATGGTATCGGACTAGAATTGGCTCTTCACCACTACTGCAGTCAGAACGATGATGTTGAGGCACACTATAGTTGGTTTCACAGTTCGTTGCGAAGATAATTCAGTGGGAATCTTCACAAACTTGGTGAACAGTTCAGTGGAGAAAATTGGTTCATCAAAGAGACTTTGCATCAAACTTACGACAGAGGTTTTGGTTAACAGTGCGGTGGAAGGTTGATTTGGATGAACCCCTTGTATAGACCGAGAGAAGATTTTTATGTGAAATGAATCACTTGGGAAGGGTGGGTGGTTGTAGAAGTCATCACATAGATCATCACAAGACTTGTTGCATATTTGATCGCAGAGACGGTTTGGGTGCAGACTTGGTGAAGGTTCAGTAAGGTGGACAGACCTTTCACAGAGATAGTCTGGGTGCGAACTTGATTTGTTTGATTTGTGACGGAAGTAAGTGTCAAACTTGTGCACACACCTTAAGAAGACCAAGCGCAGAGTTCGAGGGGTGAACCGAGCACTTGAGTAAGGAGAACAAACGTAGGATTTGTCATGGATCTAATTGCAGTGGGTGATAGCAAAAGTGATCGTGAAGTGTAATTGTTATGGGTTGTGATAAGTTGAAGCACTTGGGTGAGTTGAGAGAATTGATACAATCTAGAGCAGCTTCGTAGTAAGACAATTGGTTGGGCACATTTTCATCATGGCATCTTTGTGTCATGCATTGCCTAGAACAACAATTGAGTTGAGTTGGGTTGTTGGACGTGTGGGTCGAATGCAACCTCCAGATGAGGTATATCTTCATAGAGTTACGATACTCGGTTAACAACAATATGGCTAAATAGTCGGGTGGTGTGTTCATGGTGCCTTGAAGCAGAAGCAGTCAAGGTGTGGAGATGTCAGGACATTGGAGATAAGTTTCACCGGTTGCATGGGAATTTTGGGACTTAGATGTATTTATGAAGTGGATAGATAGACTCAACCTTGTATTGCAATGAAGGTGTTATGCAACATTGTGGAGCTATGCATGGTGATCGAGGGGAGTTCATGTGGAGAGTTGGTGGATTGGGAAAGTGAAGGTCTAAGACACTAGACTTAAACCATGGGTGTAACAAAGAATGTCGTTGGAAAGGTATGGTTGGTTTCTTTCATTTCCTAAGTGTTGTGGTGAGTTATTTGAAGGGAAGTCAGATGAATTGGTGGGTCAAATGTAATTTGTTTTCGAGGTGAAAACCGATAGACTTGAGGGTGGCTCAAGTTGTGCAGATTCAAAGAAGTCATGTAGCAGTTGGGACGTCTTGACTTGGGTGAATGTGTGGAGAGCTTGGGGTGACTTACTTGGACGAGTCCTGTGGTGGAATTAAGCAGATTTTGATGTAGTTGTGGAGGTGACTTGAGGAGTTTCCTAACTCTTGGATGAGGTACTTTAGTGTGTTGGTGCCTTAGCCAGATCTGTTGGGTCATGCAATGACTTGAGAATTGCAATGATAGTGTTAGAGTTTGGATTCTTGCAAAAGTGCAAGGCAGTCTCATTCTAGGAGATGGATGGAGTCAACAAAGAAGTCGACCAAGAATCATTGGTAGTCGACCTAAATGGGCAGAACACAAACCAAGTGACTTGGGTGGTGTTTATGTGAATTTGGTATGGGACATTGGATGAGGTAGAGCGTACCTTGGTGACTTGTGAATTATTGTGCAATGACTCAGAGATCTGGACTGGGTCGTTGGTTAGGTTAGCAGGAGTATTGGTTCAAACATGCCTAAGGCATAAAACTTATTTGGGAGCGAATCATTCTACTTGAAACACTTTGGACAGTTCATTAGGACGTTTTGAGGAGTGTGGGGGTGTTAACAACACCCATCACATATGTTGAGTTGTAGAGGGGTAACTTAATGGAAGGAGGTGAGTTGAGGACTTTCCTTGGTTTGGAGGACTGTGCGAACATGCAGATTGTAGCATGAAGAGATTACTTGGGCATGATCATTTCTCTTTCTTTGGGAAGCATGGTTGAGGGTGAAGCCTAACCATTCAAGGCATAGAGAGGTAGACACATCAACATGTTAGAGTGATAAAGTAATGGGACAAGGTAGTCTGGATGTGCAACTATTGGTACATATAGGAAATTTCATACCCAAAGATGCAGAGGAATATGGAGAGAATTTGACCAAGGAATCAAGACTTGTGGACTTCATCGCAAGGGAAAAGATGGTTGGATGTGCGGAGAATAGATGCATGGGGTTTCCCTTGATTCTTCGCGGACTTGGATGTGATGTGGTCTGTGTGTGATTGTAGAATATCAATGAACTGTGCATGATGTGGGAAGTGGAGTCAAGTTGCCACAAATGACTCTGTTTTGGGGTGACTTCATAGTGCAACAAAGTGAGGGGTGACCTTGACTTGGTTTGAGGTTGTTGTGTTGATGGAATGAATTATGGAAGGAAGTGGCCAATATTTGGGCATTTTGTGCATTCTCAAGGAACGAACATGATAGTTCAACACTTGGACAGGTAATGCATGAGAGCATGACTAAGAGGTCGAACTATAGATGTGCTAGTAGGCCAAATTTTAATTAATTATGTATTTGTACAACTACAACTAAAATGACATAATTGAGACAAAATCTATAATTATATACTTATTTGTTCCACATAATAAAAATTCAATATCACAATAAACACTCAATTAAAAACTTATTATTTAATTGACCCAATTTAAAATCAATAAAAAATGGTATAATCAACACCCTTCATCTAAAAGTACTATATAATCAATATTACCAAACAAAGTTATGGAAATGGACAAATTGTTGGAAATATTGTTGACATTGATGTCAAAGATAGGGAGAGACAACAAATGACATGATAAAGATTGCAAGATGGAGATTGCTGGAAATATTGTTTTTGGATTTTTTATGCTCAGTTTGGATGCCTTCTCTTTGAAGACATTTTCACCCTAGATACCTAGCTCAAATGAGAGCATAGGTTATATGGTTGGAAATCTTATTCTAAGACCTTTCCAACTATATATGGCATTCTTTTTAACTCCCTAGGAATGAGGAGATACAATTTTTTCAGCCAAAAAAATTTGGTTGGCTCATCCATTCTTTATAAGTCATCCCTAAAAGTGAGGACGAAAATACTATAAATCCATGATAGATGTGTGAATTTGAAGTGTAATCAAGCAAGAGATCAAGTTTGAAGTGCGTAGAAGAGATCTGAGGTGTGCTAAAAGAGATGGGGTGTCTTTTGGGGATCTAAAGGTGTGCAAGAGAAGTCCGAGGGGTTTTCTTATTCCTAAGGTGTGCAATGAAGGATTGAAGGTTTATGATGCTGCAATGTGCATTGTTTTGAGGTTGTGATGTTGCAATGTGTGTTGTTTTGAAGTTGTGATTCTACAATATGGGATCATATTATAAGAATGATATTATGAGGCTCACTAGAGAATGAAGGATAAATGTGACTAGGATTTGAAGCTATGTCTAAAGTATGAAGGATGCAGATGAAGTCAAAAGTTCTATGTGTATGAGGATCTTATATTGGTGTCTATAGTTGTTGTTAAGTTGATACTTGGGTGAGGGGATTGGTGTCTCCAACAAGTTGTTGCATGTAAATATTGTAACAGTAGGTTGGTGCCTATAGGTGTTATATAGTTGGTGTTGAGGTGAGGGGATTGGTGTCTCTAGTAGGTTCAAGGTGCCTGCATGAATTTATAAAGATAAGTTTTATGGTTTTCTCTAGATTGGATTTTCATGTTAAACTTTGTGCATTGTGATTTGAGTTTATATGTGATTATTGTTTCTCAGTTAATGAATTATTGATGAATGGTTAAATAAAGTAAAAAATATCTTATATTGATTCACCCTCCCCCCCCCTCCCCCTCCCCAATCTCATTATAATCATGAGTTCAACAACAATTGGTATCAGAGCAGGTTCCTTCAGAAATATTATAACTGCTAGAAGGTAGATCTCAAGAGCACACATGGCTAGTTAAGAAAGTTTCTTCACAAACAAGGGTTCATTGTTTGACATAAAAAATTATGCATTCTAGAGTATGAGGATGCGGACTTATCTAATTTATCTTGTGTTTGATATTTGGAAATAATTCATGAATGGTAATACATCCCCAACAACTCCACCAACAAATGCGGTCGGGAAGGAGCCTATTGAGCATAATGCAAAAACCATGAATGCCATCTTGTGTGGTCTATCATAATCCTATTTTTTCAAGGTGATGCATTGTGGATCAGAAAAAGAAATTTGGGACAAACTTCAAACCATATATGAAGGAGATGACAAGGTGAAGAGGGAAAAGTTCCAAACTCATAGAAGGCAGTTTGAGAGTTTGAAAATTAAAGATGAAGAAAATGTTGCAGCCTATTTCCTTCCAGTGGATGAAATTGTCAACACCATTAGAGGAGTTGGTGAGAAGGTTGAAGATCCAATGGTTGTGAAAAATGTGTTGAGATCTCTCCCCTTGAGATTTGATGCCAAGGTCTCTTCCATTGAAGAAATGAAGGATCTGGAGAAACAAACAATGGATGAGTTGCAGGGGATTCACATTGCATATGAGATGAGGACAAAAAAAGAAATTCTAACATGGAAGGAAGCATCTTCAAAGCATCAAAGAAGATAAAAGGAAATAAATTCTATGATTGTTCCAACCATGAATCAGATATAGAAGAAGCACAATTTGTGAGAAAGCTAAAAAATAGAATATGACAAACATAAAGGTAAGCTACCCTTCATATTTTTAATTGTGGTAGAGTAGGGAATTTTCCTACTAAATTTCCATATGCAAAAAGGGAAGTTAATGATGATGAGGAAAACAATTTTAAAGAAGAACATAACAATAGAATCAAACCTTATAGACACAAAAGTGGAAAATATACTAAGAAGAAGAGTTTTTACTCTAGAAAGGACAATAGCTTGTTTGAAGAAAGTGATGGATATGTTTATGATATTCACAAAGAAGAATTCTTCTTCATAGCCATGGATACAAAGTCTACTAATAAAGAAAATGAAGTCAATAAGAAAGAAAAATTAGAAGAATAAGAAGAAGACATTGATGGGGAAGTGAATCTTGAAGCATGAATTGTTAGTGCTTTAGAAGAAATAGACAGACTCAGGGGAAAGAATAGAAAGCAAAAAGAACATTTGCAAAAATATGAAGAGGAGGATCATGATCTTGAAGAAACAGAGAAGACAATTATTATCCTAAAGAATCGAATAGAAGAGGCAAAGACTCAAATAGAAGAGATAAAAAGGATAGAAGAAGTGGTGAGAAGCTAGCTGAAAGAAAATGAAGAAAATTTCAAGAAGCTAGAAGATGAAATAGTTTCCTTAAGAAATGAACTAGAGAAAAAAATTGATCAGTTGAATAAAAGATTGAAGTTTGGAAAGAGTATTGAAATCTTAGATAATATTCTCAGTTTCCAAAGGTCACCATTCATCAATATAGGTCTTGGCTATGACGAAAAAACAGAAGACCCCCAAGGGAGATGCAAACATTAATGTCACAAAGCCATCGAAAAAGGAAAATGAAGAAAAACCTAAAATCTATGCCAATATTCTCAAAGGCTCCATCAACAATGAAAGCAACCGCAGGAAAGACAACGATGACCAACAAAAAATTGATTCTTCCCACAAGAATGAATTCAAAAGAGTTGTTCCACCAAGAAGACCTTTCACATAATATTTTTCTTGGCTATTGTTTTTCTTGCAATAATTTTGGTCATAAAGTAATAGATTGTAAAGCTTATGCAGGAAGCAATCATGTGATAGATATAAACAAAGGTTCTTATAAAGATGCAAAGAACGATTATATTAGCAACAAAACTAGAAGTTCTCATGGGTTTTTTGATAGAAACTATAATTCATTTGATGCCCTCCTTGATTACAAAGTTGAATGTTATAAGTTCAATAATTATGGGCACATAGCACATCGCTATAGAAGAAACATAATAAAGAGAGAAGAATATGTTCTTTCCAAACATAGAGAAGAATACACAAAGGTGTGGAAAGGAAGCAAGAAGAACATAAGAAAGAAGAATGTTGACTTGCACTTTATGTTCAAAATAAAGGGAATCAATGGTACATTGACAATGGATGTTCAAAACACATGATAGGGGAAAATACCAAGTTTCTCACCTTGATGGAAGAAAAAGGAGGCAGTGTTACTTTTGGAGATAATGGTTCTGCAAGGATAGTTGGAAAAGGTACTATTAGTCTTGATAATGAAAAGACTAAGACACAGAATCCCTTGTATGTTGAAGAGTTAAAGCATAATCTTCTAAGTCTTAGTCAACTGTATGATCAAGGTTACAACCTCACATTTCATTCTAAAGGGTGTGAGATAAAGAAAGCGGCCTCAAGAAGATTAGAGGCAAATGTGAACAAAACCTTAAGCGAGGTATCCATATTAGATGAAGTCAAAGAAAAAAAATGTTGTATGGAACATAAGTTGGGAGTGATGTCCCTCTCATCTCTTCAGTAAAGGGAAGCATAAGCTCAGGGGGAGCATCCATTTTCCATTGATGTTAAAGGGGGAGAAGCCGCAAAGAGAGGAAGAATTGCAGACATAATTAAAGTTGCAGACATGGGGAGCATTACAGAATTGACTAAGTGTTTTCATCAATGACAAAGGGAGAGATTGTTGGAAATATTTTTGTCATTGATGTCAATGACAGGGGGAGACTACGGATGTCCAAGATAAAGATTTCAAGATGGATATTGTTGGAAATATTGTTTTTGAATTTTTTATGCTCAATTTGGATACCCTATCTTTGAAGAAATTTTTACCATAGATACCTAGCTCAAATGAGAGCATAGGTTATATGGTTGGAAATATTATTTTGATACCTTTCCAACGGTATATGAAATTCCATCTAACTCCCTAGGAATGAGGAGATATGAATTTTTTTGTTCGACAACCCAGCCAAAATATTTAGGTCGACTCAACCATTCTTTACAGGTTGGCCTTGAAAGTGAGGACATAAATACTATAAATACATGATAGATGTGTGCATTTGAAGTGTAATCAAACAATAAATCAAGTTTGAGGTGCGCAAAAGAGATCTGAGGTGCGTTAAAGAAGATGAGGTGTATTTTTGGGATTTAAAGGTGTGCAAGAGAAGTCTAAGGGGTTTTCTTGTTCCTAAGGTGCGCTATGAAGGACTAAAGGTCTATGATGCTGCAATGTGGGATCATATTATGAGAATGATGCTATGAGGTTCGCTAGAGCATGACGACTAAATGTGACTAGGGTTTGAAGCTATGTCTGAAGTATGAAGGATGTAGGTGAAGTCAGAAGTACTCTGTGTATGAGGATCTTATATTGGTGGCTACATGTGTTGCTAAGTTGGTGCTCAAGTGAGGGGATTGGTGTCTCCAACAAGTTGTTTCTTGCAAATATTGTAACAGTAGGTTGATGTCTACAAGTGTTGCCGATTCAGTGCTCAAGTGAGGGGATTGGTGTCTCCAACAAGTTGGTGTCTGCAAATATTGTAACAGTATGTTGGTGCCTACTTTAATTTATAAAGATAAAGTGTTATGGTTTTCTCCCAATTGGGTTTCCATGTTAAACTATGTGCATTGTGATTTGAGTTTATATGTGATTATTGTTTCTCAATTAATGAATGATTGATGAATGATTAAATAAAGTAAAAAGTATATTATATTGATTCCATCCGCTGTCAGTGTAAACATAAGTTCAACACAAATGTATCCATGCTTCAAGTGCCCCATAAGCTCATGTGAGGTAAGATGCCTAGGCATGTATGGATCAAGAAATTAATAAAAAGATACATGCATTAAGCACTCTATATCATGTCATCCAAAATTTTAATATCTACATATATACATATTAGTATTAGCTTATGTAATACGAGTATTAGTTTATAATAATAATCTAATTTTAAGGTCACAACCAAGCTAAACACCAAATTAATGTATGATACCCCTTGTTTGTAGGATAAGGGACCCCCTCCACGCAATGATTTGATTGTTTAATTGGTTTACATTTATTTAATATCAATACATGTGTAATATAGGTT
>SNQJ01S0030894.1:28604-43741 GCA_010110895.2 Picea sitchensis
TAATTATCCAGTCTATGTCGTTGATTAGGATTTAGGAAATTGTATTTTATCTATTGATGATGATTTTCAAGTTAGTACAGAGAACGAAAATGAAAAAATTGAAAATCCAAAAGAAAATGTAAATATTAGAGACGAAATGTGGAAAATGATTTTTGATGGTGACTCTTCTTAGGAAGGAGAAGGAGCTAGAGTACTATTCGTGGCACCAAATGATGAGTATTACATTCCATTTTCCTATAGATTACAGTTTGATATTGATTACACGAACAATGTATGTGAATATGAAGCTTTAATTTTAGGATTAGAAGCTGCTAGAAAACTCAAAGTCAAACATTTGATAGAATACGAGGATGCAAAGCTTATTTTTAAACAGATCAAACAACAATATCAAGATAAACATCCTAGATTGAGATCTTACAGAAATTGTGCATGGGATTTGATTGAAAACTTTTCCCTATCTTTCAACATACATGTTATTCCTAGATTGCATAATCAACAAGCGGATTCATTAGCTAAAGCTTCAAGTACTCTCATTCCACCTATTGTTCTGAAATTAAAATATCATATTGAGATGAGACACAAACCTTCAATTCCTAATAATGTTCACTATTGGAAAAATTTTGAAGATGATAAACAGTTAAAACAATTTCTGGAGATGGTGGATGAATTTTCTGAAACGCATATAGATTGGGAAAATCAAAATGATCCAGTTTGGATTATGCAAGAAGGAGAAAATCCAGAGAAATTCAAAGATAAGATTGCAAATCATAAAATGCTCTTGCTCAAAAAAAAAACAGATTCCAAAAGGGCTCATTCCTTTAGAAATATTGTTTGGTCAAAATGATATTCCTCTAAAATCTAATTTGCAGCCTCAACCGAAAGAAGTCAAAGATTATCATGTTGGTTCTAATGAAAACCCAAAACTAGTTAAGTTGTTTAAATATCTTCCCACTGAACTGAAGAAACAATATGTTCAATTGCTTAAAGAATATAAAGATGTTTTTGCATGGTCCTATGAAGATTTAAATACTTATGATACTTAAATGATTGAGCATAAGATAAGATTCCTTTAAAACCAGGTGTCAAGCCTTTCAACCAAAAGCTTAGACAGATTAATCCTATTCTATTTCTTGTAATAGAAAGGGAGGTTAAAAAAATTCTTGATGGAAAAATTATCGTACCTCTTAGATACTCTGAATCGGTAGCTAATCTGGTTCCTATCAGAAAGAAAAATGGGGAGATAAGACTATGTGTTGATTTCAGAAATCTAAATTGATCTTCATTAAAAGACAATAACCCTCTTCCTAAAATGGATCATATTCTTGAAAAGGTAGTTGGGGAAAATATAATTTCTATGATTGACGGATGTTCAAGGTCTAATCAAATAGTTGTCCATGACAATGATGAATAAAAAAATGCATTTACTACTCCATGGGGAACTTTTATGTATGAAAAAATGCCTTTTGGCTTGATGAATGCATGTGCAATCTTTCAAAGAGCCATGGATATAGCTTTCGTTGGTGATAAAGATAAATTTGTTGTCATTTATTTAGATGATCTGACAATTTTTTCTAATTCTGATGCAGAACACATGAAACATCTCAGACAAACGTTTAATAAATGCAAAAAATGTGGTTTGTCTCTAAATCCCAAGAAATCTCATTTTTCCATGCAAGCAGGGAAGTTGTTAGGACATATCTTATCAAAATATGGAATTAAAGTAGATCTAAAAAGAGTTGAATCCATTGATCAGATCAATATACCGAGAAACAAAAAAGAAATTCAGTCATTTTTAGGTAGAATCAATTTCTTGAGAAGGTTTATTCCAAATTTTGCTAAAATTATTAAATTGATCACAGATATGATGAAGAAGGATAATGAGGTGAAGTGGACAATGAAAGATAAGGAATCTTTTCAATGAGTCAAAAAGGTTATAGGAGAAGCACCAGTACTGGTAAGTCTTGATTATTCAAAGGAATTTCTATTTTTTTCCTTTGCATCCGAATACACAATTGCAGCGGTGCTCCTACAGAAAAACAATGAAGGATATGAACAACCTATTGCCTTTTTAGTAAAAGCCTCAGAGATGCAAAGTTGAAATATGATATTTTAGATAAACATACTTATGCTATGGTTAAGGCGCTCAAGGATTTCAGGACATATGTATTACATTCCAAAGTGATAGCATATGTACCCACCAGTACAGTCAAAGACATCCTAATTCAGCCTGATAGTGATGGAATAAGGGGAATATGGTTAGAAAAAAGGACGAATTTTGGAAAAAACTACTTGTTGAACCAAATCTTAGAGCTCTTGGAATAAATCATTTTGAGACTGGAAATCATCTTCCAGATATTGAAGAAATTGATGATCAAGTGCCAACAATTCAAATTGATGACAAATTTTCTTCCTCTTCATGGTATAGAAATATAATTTCATACCTTCTTACTCTTCAATTCCCTGATGATATGACTCCCTCAAAGGAAAGAACATTAAAACTACAAGCAATCAAATATTGTATTGTTGATGCTAAGTTGTATTGGAAGGACCATTAGGGTTTCTTATTAAGCTGCCTGACAGAGTCTAAAACAAAAGGTGTCATAGATGAATTTCATAAAGGAGTATGTGGAGGACACCATGCTTGGAGAGAAACATCTTACGAAATCCTAAGAGTAGGCTATTATTGGACAAAATTATTCACTGATGTAAATGCAAGGGTTAGAGCTTACGGACAATGCCAACTTTTTGTTGGAAAGAAAAATCTCTCTGCCTTACCTTTAGTTCCTATCAAAGTTGAAGCTCCTTTCCAACAATGGGGCCTAAACTTCATTGGAGAGATTCACCCATAATCGACTGCCCAACACAAATGGATTTTAACTGCCACTGATTATTTTTCTAAATGGGTAGAATTTATTCCAACTTGGAATGCTACAAATTCAGTGGTAATAAATTTCTTGGAAGAAAACATTCTATCAAGATTTGGTTGTCCATAGATAATGCGCAAGCTTTCAAATCTATTGCTATGATAATTTTGTGTCTGAAATATAATATCATTTTGGGTCGTTCTAGAACTTATTATCCTCGAGGAAATGGACTGGCGGAATCATTTAATAAAAGTTTAATCAGGATAATTAAGAAAGTTCTGACAGAAAATAAGAAAGCTCGGCATATACATTTGAAATATGCTCTATGGGAAAACATAATCGACACCAAAATCAATAGGTATGTCTCATTTTCAATTATTTTATGGCACATATGTTGTCCTTCCTATTAATCTTGCTCTTCCTGTGATGAAACTCTAGCAGGATGCTAATGAAGAACCAAATGATTTGACGAGAAGAATCAATCAAATAATTGAAGTCCAGCATAATAGGGGAGAAGTTAATGAAAATATTCAAAAATATCAAGATAATATAAAAGCTATCTTTGATAATAAAGCCAAAGACAGGGAATTTCTTCCTAGAGACTTAGTCTTGAAGTGGGAGGCTAGAAAAGAAGATGTTGGGAAACATGGAAAATTTGACCATCTTTGGTTCGGTCCTTTTAAAATTGTAGCAGTCGAAGGGAGAAATTCATTTTCTCTAGAAAATTTAAATGGAGAGATTCTTGAGGCCCCTATCAATGGGCTATATTTAAAACATTTCATGCAATAGTTTAGTTTAGTTTGTAATTTTTAGTTTTAATTTTCCATTATATATACCAGTGTGGTTAGGATTTACATTGGCATTTACATTTATTTTCCTTTTTATATCTAATTGGGTTGAGAACTCATTTATGATCTATAAATCCAATTGAGGATTTCATTTTTAAGTAATTTCGATTTCAAAAAACTCATTTAAATATTTTTTCAGAAAATAATTGTTTTTTATATTTCAGAAAAATAAAATAAAATAAAATATTTTCTTTCGAAAAATGAATCATCTTCTACTTTTCACGAATAAAATCCATTTTTTAGTAAATAAAACAATACTATATGTTGACAAAAATAGTTGAAGATTTCATTAGAGAGAATAAAGTCGTGAAACATCATTACAGTTTTGGAATATAAATTTATAGAGATTACAAGTTCAAAACTTGAAAATATTTACAATAACTGCCTATCTCTCTACATCTTAATCCTTCACGGGCTCGTCAAATTTTTTTTGCAGCTACAAAAAAAAATGAACATGGTAACCTATCACTGGCTACTGATGTGGATTATATCTTCTTTGCGCTTTACTTCTATTGTTTCCATGGAATTGTCTAACTATTGAAATTTTCCATTCACTTGAAGTTCCAACTGTTGAATTTCTTTAACGTTTTGATGATTTGCTAGAGGAGAACGATCTCTGGGAAAGGGTGACGACACTATAGAAGCTTTGGACCCAACTAAGTCTATAGGAATATTCATTGGTGGTTGTTGCCTTTGAAATTGTCTCAACTATTGGCGATGGGAGCCTAAACGCACTGTGTTTGGACTCACAACTCTCATTATCGTCACAACCTCTTCACAATGTCACATTTCCTGTGATTGAATCTGATGGTGAAGCTGATAATTCAAATCTTGGAGCTCTTGAATCGTTTCTAATCGCTCCCGAACCTTTTTCTGAAGAGTAAAAATTACACAGTTGAAACACTCACAATCATCACAATTGTAACTCATCTCCTCTTTTCTTTCGGATCCTCTGGAATAAGGTGATGAATAGACTCAAATATTCCTTAAAACTTCAAAGGAAATCAGGTAAATACTTCTCTCTCATATCCTTACTATTTCGTTAAGTACGTAAAGCTTGTTTATAACAAATATGAGGGATGATTCCCACAAATTGAAAGATGACTTCATTATTGATTGAGAATATTGGAGAGGCGGCAAGGAGGAGATTTGTAACGTCATTTTCATTGGGTATGTGATCATCACTGGTATGAAACTGAGACAATAATCGTAAGAAAATGCAGAAAGGTAGGAATATTGTTGCGGAATAGATAGAAGCATGAGTCTTGTCTTGACAGAGAAATTTGTGTAAAGTATTTTCCGTTCATCAAAGCTATTGTGAACTTTCGATACATCTGTCACCTTTCACTTTAGTCTTACTAACCAATAAATTTCTATTTCTTATTCAATCATATTAGTCTTTATAGAAATGCTAAACTTAGCCAATACTAGAAAATTAAAGCATACTCTTTAAACAAGTCGGGTGAAGATTTTACATATTTCTTGATTTTAATTGAAAAAGTACGTCTAGGCTAATCCTAGAAAATTTATCTTTAATATTAGATTATAGCTGACGAGTTTGATCAAGGTTCATCCCCGAAAAAGAATAAAATTTTCCCTGATATAATTTACTTATAGGTGAAGGTATACTTAGAATTGAAAGAAAACTAATCTCAAAGTATTCTTAAAACTGTAGACGAACCAATTTTACATCAAATCAAAAACGAATGTCATCCCTTGTATCCTAGATACAATTGATTGCCTTCACTTCTAAGTAATAAAATCAAAGACATATGGTGAAAGGAAATTGACAAATTGATTTCCCCCATCTTGTCCAAATAAACATGATGAAAGGAAATTCATACAATGATTGCCCTCATCTCAACTAAATGAAAGCTTGTTTTTGAAGTGGTGAAAGGAAATTCAATCTGGCAGATATAGATAACTTCATCGGGGTACTGAACAGGCCTGTTGGCAGTGAAGCAATATCTATGACATCTATGAGGTTGTTAGAATATATATGAAATTTGTGAGGATGTCTTACATATCTTCATAATATACTTCGTTATTTACTTCCTTTTTAATGATACTTATATCCTGATCCAACAGGTTGTCCTTAATAAAACACACATTGTATCTTTATAACCTTGAGAGAAAACAGAGTCAGTTAAAGTCTGATATTCAAGTTAAATTTAATTTGATTATCCAGGATAATTTTTGAATAAATTTTAAGAAAGAAAACTCTTATTAACCTGACTTGAGATTGATAACTAAGTGTGCTTTAAATTTCTAGATATGATTATTTTTATTACTTCTATATAGGACTAAATTTTTAAAAGAAAGAAAAACATTTAGATCAATAAAAAGAAATAATGACTCCATTTACCCAATAAAGGCACCTAGTGTATTGTTCTTTCGTGCCTCGCAACGAGCCACAATCCCCAGATGGAGCATATGTTAGAACATGAATAAAATTTTCAAATAAAAATTCAAACTTCAAATTCTTTTTTTATTTTTGTCTTTTACAAATAGAGTTTTAGCTTTAGAATTATCATTCCATAAACTAATAAAATTTTCGTTACATTTTGACAGGGCAGATCAAGCATCAGTCATTAAACCTGACACTCATCTAAATCGACGTTTCGTGCAACTTCGGAGACTTAAAATCACGAAATGTTTAATCAACAATATAATTCCTATTTAAAGTTTCACTTGGTGACTTCGTGCTTTGGCGCTGCAAGCTCAAATGTCTAAAGGCCCTAAAAACTCCCGATGTCATGAAACTCCAGAGTCCCAGAGCTCTGAAAATCTAGAATTTGTTTAAGCAAAGTACTCAGCTGATGTTTCCTATGCCACCTGACACTCTTTACACATCGAGACACATGGCACTCATTTTGGGTATTATGGGACATGTAATTCGCAAGATTTAGGGTGACACATGTCATTCATGTTTTCACGACACGTCATCAAAAGTGACATCATCCTGCCACATCACTCCGGGATATTGTCCTCCGGAAGATCAAATTATCAACAAAGATAAGAAGCGTTGGACTGTCGAAGTACTAGAACATCTGGGATTAAAGGGTAAAATATGATTTATTTGGCGTGATTAACGCTAAGTAATCACTTTGTAACTTCAACCTTTGGGATAACTTTAAATATTTCTAATGCAAACTCCCGAAGTCACGAAGCTCTAGAGTCCCGAAGTTCCAAAGCATTTTAAAGTTTAAAAAGAACAAAAGCAGTGGTTAATTAAAGTAAGTGTTAATTAAAGGATGACTAATTCCTCCGTGAATTCAACATTCGGGAGATCTTAAGCGTCCCTCATTCAAAACCCCCGAATTTCGAAGCATCGAAATACTTATCCTCGCTAATCATCATCATTAAAGGTATATTAAACTTGGTTAGGGTAAAAGATTTGAAAAAACTCATTGTCGTTAGGTAATAAATTTGACATATTTTTCATGACTACCTTGTCATTCGAATTAATTGTAAAATTGATTAGTGTTTTGTCTTTTTTTAATTTAATAAAATATTTTGAACTTCATATCATTTCTCCATTCGCACTCAGAACTTTCACCTCAGCATTCGTATTCATAAATTTTTATTTTCTACAGGGGCCGATATTGGAAAACAAAAAATTATGGCACTGCGTAAAGCAGCAAGAAAACAAGATTCGTCTGCTAAAGAGCCAAACCCAAATTCAGATATTTTTTGAGACACTATCGCTAGCCTGACATACATCATTAAATCATGGAAGCGGGTTTATGAAATCCTAGAAGCAGAAAACTCCTCTCTTCTAATCAATCAAGCGAAGGCGAAGATGAGTCAACCGTAAACAAGCTTAGAGAGGTGGCCAAGTCATAACTTCACAAAGTTACACTGCGACCAAAATTGTTTTTGTATACATATATGATATGCTAGACCCTGGACCATGTAGATATTCTGACCAGAACCATCTACAGTCATCAGAAGACCATTGTCAGCTCATTCTGATTGAGGGAATTCAAGTAATGTATAAATTAACTTGCAATCCCAAATATGTTTACAATGCACCATTTATAATGAAATTTGAGAAACAATAATGTGCAAGTTATGGAAAAATTGTCCATGATATAGTCAAAACCTGGTGGGAAAATGAAAATAATTTCAGAGTTGACAGCCACGTCATATACTCTATAGCCTCTTATGATTCCCACATTATGTATGCAGCCATGATGCTTTGTAGAATGTTCAGAAAGAAAATACCTACACATTTCACTATAGATTGGGTTCCTATAATTCATGAAGTAGCAGAGGTTTTCACTTTTGATTGGGGAAAGTTGTTGTCAAATAATCTGGCCAAACAAATGGATGACTATATAACCCAAAAATCTAAAGGAGAGCATCCTCCCTTCTATATGTCTGCATATATTATGGATGCAATATGTTTCAAAACCCCATTTCCTCTTATGAATTTGATCCAGGTGGATATTGGTGGCCACCCACCTGTTCCAAATTCCAATTGGCTCATCTTGACAGTTTTTAGTTTAGCACGTTTCTCTGTAATGGGGACATTTCTTTGCAATTATGGGTTCTACACTTACGCGGCGGTCCTGAATCCCTACACAGCATCTAGGTGGATATTGGTGGCCGCCCACCTATTCCAACTGGCTTATTTTGGAAGTTTTCATGTCAATACATCTTTTTGTACTTCCAGGGCCATTTTGGGGCTCTAAACAGTGTTTTCTTGGTTTTCCATATTCAAACTAAAAACAAATCTAGAGTTTGATGGCATAATGCGTAGTTCTCGAAAAGACATTTCCAACGGGCTATCACATGCCTAAAACGGAGATCGTATGAAAAAGTTACGACCCTAAGAAGTTAATGTACTAACTTACCCCAACGGGGCCCACATGACTTTTGGCACTTCATCTCCTAGGGTTAAGTTTTTCAATGTCTAGGATTTTGGAATTCATGTTTCTCATAAAAATGCCTTTAGAGCCTCATTTTAATGATCTTCTTGCGAATGAGCGTAGTCGTCACATCTATTCTCAGAGATAAAGTTGCCACCATTCTAGTGAGTCTTGCACTCTGTATTTTTACATTCTATGTACATTTATTTCATTAATAGAAATCATGTATTGTTGTATTTCTCTGCTTCTAGCAATTTTTATGTGTATTTCATTGTAATATATATACTTTCATTTCGTTCCGAAAATAATCTGGATCAGTGGTATCAGAGCAGGCTACTCTTGATCGTTTTTCATTGCATGTCCCCGACAAGGTTCGAGTATAGCAAGTTGGGTCTCGAGCTTGTCTCTCTTGAGTACAATCGCTCTCACACACCCAAGAAACTCTCTATGGCGACATAAAAGAAAAATGGCAGAGCAGAAGATTCTATTAACATGTTGCTTGAGCAAGCTCTCGCGTGACAGAGGGACGAAAAGCTGGAGAATTTTGGCCACATCCTTCAACGCCTATCGATAGCAACGGGGGCATATTCATCAAGTGACCACTTTGGAGGAACCTCTCCCTTCAAGTTACAAGTTAATTTTGATATTCTCGTATTTAAAGGTCAGATAGATGCGGATGCCTTAGAAAAATGGTTGAATCTGCTAGAAGGTTATTTCTCTGTTCACAATTTTTTCGACAGGGAAAATATCACCTTCGCACTCCTCAAGGCTCTCCCCCATGTCAAACATTGGTGGGAAACTTACTAGGAGCAAAGTTCCACAGAGGAATCTAGAATATATGGGGTCGATCCCACTTGGGATGTTTTTTTGGATGCGGTCAAGGAACAATACTACCCTGTTGAAAACAATGAAGACCAATACATGAGATGGACCACACTGCAGCAAGAGAAGAGCCAAACGGTGCCAGAGTTCACAAATACTTTCCATACATTGTGCACCAAGCTAGATATCAAAGACTCCGAGTGACATATGGTTCTGAAATTCCGTGGGGCTCTGCATAGGTAAGTCCAAACCGAAAGGGATTTCCTAAACATCTCATCATTGGGAGCTGCCTATCCATATGCTGTCAAAATCGACCAAAACTTTAGGCACCAAAAGAAATGGGAGTTTGGGTCTTAAAATCCGCAACAATCAAAGCATGGTAAAGATGGACCTAATCAACAACGTTTCGACAACCAGTCCAAGACACAGAAAAATAAGGGTAAAGGAAAGACAAAGAATGGCACTAGGAAGTGTTGCGACTTCCACAAAACCCCTGGCACAATACCATGTCGACGAAAAGGTATGGAGTACCTCACTCAATCATTTTCAAATCTTGTCTAGCTAAGACAAGATAGTTGGGAATGTCACCCGAGGTTTATAGCCTCAAAACATTCACTAATTCCACAAGTATTAATTGCAAAGGATCAAGGTTGATTTTATGATTTGTATATGTTGCAATATAAAAATAAAATTTAAGCAAAGATATATGAATGTATACATATTTTACAATAAAGTAAACATGGATATAAAAGCAAAAGGAAGAACCAAGTCATGAAAACACATGTATGAAACAGAACAATAATATTATTTTATTTCATTCTGAGATACAAACTGTATTTATCTTTTACAAACCCCTGTGAGGGTATGGACTAAAGTCAGATTTAGGAGTATTCGATGAACACCATACAAAAAGACCCTGACAGTGAAATAAAACTAAAACTAATGATCTGGATCAACTTGCCACAAAATGTTTCCACTTGACTCTACAAGATATCATTTATTAGCCATGAAATTAATTCATAAACCAACAAGAATACACAAACTATCAAAGATAAATCAAACACCTTTAAAACAAGTTGTTGAATGGTATGATTCAATTTTGAAGCCAGTTGTCTTCAATAAGACCTTGTTTTCAACAAGAGGATTAGGATTTCAAGTAAACTTATAAATGAATAAAAATTGAAGCTATCTCACTAACTCGAGAGCAAACCTTAGTATTGTAGTTCTTATTCTATTCTCCCTTGTCTCTTCCTCTCATTGAACCTTTATTCTTTCTCGGTAAGTTGAGATAGGTCAACTACTTTCTTTAGTTCAGTCAAATCAACTTAACTGATTAGTTTAGGGAGAAATAATTAATAATAATATATAAATAAGGGTCTAGTTAATAAGTACTAAATAGGTGGGACCCCTTATGACTCTCGTCTTTCTCTTTGCCAATCATCAAATATAAAATACAAAATTTATCATTTGGATCATATAACACCCTTGTAGCTCTTATGGATATCATTTAAATCGAATATTTAAATATCAACAAAATTCAAAGCCATATCCCAAGAAAACAATATATCCATCTTATCCACAAAAAATATCCAAAATAAACCTCGTTGTCCAAAATATGCTTAAAATCATTAAATATTGTCTTCATCACTGAATATCATAAAAAAACATTCAAAATCCATATTTGTTGTTGTGTGAGGCATATTTACTCTAATCATCATTGTCTCCTCTTGACTTTTCTAGGGTATCCCTTGGTTGATTAGACCCTTGGAGTTATATTTCGTTGATCACATGGGAGCAATCATCTTTTAGGTGGAGACATGAAGACAAATATTTAGAAGACTATGTGGATAAATTGGAGGGGGAGGCTGTTTCTTTTCCTTTTTCTTGCACAAGTTGTGGGATATCAGTTTTTAATCTTTTGTTGGTGTGTGAGTACTATATTGGCAAAACATCCTGAGCAATTTGAGCATTGGGACTAACTGGTGGTGGTAGAGGCAATGACATAGTGGGCCAACCATGATGGTGAGAGATAGGTTGGCGAACAATTTCTTGCCAACCTTCATTAGCAGGGACTTCGGGCTGCATTGACAGATGTGGAGGAACAGGAATGATGGGAAAATTCTAAGGAGGTTGAAAAGGGGGTATGTAAGGTTGAGGATGCAAAAAACCGTGGCCAACCAAATTAAAAAACCCATCGTGAAACAACTAGTTCAACTCTTTCGGATCAACATCGAAGTGGATAGAAAATTGAGGCCTTTTATGGACTCGCTGCCAGTTACCTCTGCCTCTATTATTTCGGCCATTACTACCCCTGCTGAAAAAACTCATCCTGTAGCAATATTTAATTAGTCATGAAAATTTCTTAATAACCCATACATGAAACTCCACTTAAATAATCAAGAGTTGGCTATATTATTTATTATATGACGCATGCAATCCATCCATAAAAATGCCATTTATTAATTGCCATACGAACATGGAATTGATAAGGTCATTGGGAGTATGGAGGGATTCTCTTCAGCATAAAGTGATATCGTGGAGGGGAAAATATTACGATTATTGTCCAAGAAATTAAAAAAAAACAATCAAATTGTGTATACAAACATCTCCCTGAATACCAATCATCAATTAACTTCCACATCATTTCTTTTATTTCCGCACAGAATTTTCCTTAAAAATAAGTAATAACAGAAGAGGGAGTGGAAAAATGTAATTGGGATAATGAGGGGAGTGTATTTTGCATAAAATGGTATAATGGAAAGGACTCCCATGGATATTGTTCTAATATATCAAACAATGTTATCTTCAACGTCAATTAAAATTCAAAACCCCTTACTTTTTCAAAATTGAAATTCAACACTATGTCCCAAAGATCCAGAACTGGGTTTTCACTTCAAGGTTGCTTATTTCCATTTAGAAATTGTATTGCATAGCAACCATTTCATAATTTATTTCCCAATAAACATTCAACAATAATAACACAACTTGCGCACAGCAGAGTCGAGGAGACACAACACCATAATAATCACAATAACCACAACCAACAGTCAAGGAATGGAAAT
Source organism: Picea sitchensis (assembly GCA_010110895.2). Taxonomy (NCBI): domain Eukaryota; kingdom Viridiplantae; phylum Streptophyta; class Pinopsida; order Pinales; family Pinaceae; genus Picea; species Picea sitchensis. The sequence goes on from SNQJ01S0030894.1 coordinate 41,075, forward strand.
ATTGTGATCTACGATGTGATCCCGAGTACATTTTAAATCGCCACAGGGTTCCACTAAGTGGCCCCAAAAGGGATCCCTGTGTATAACATAATTCAAAATTGAAACTTCAAATAACAATGCTTCTAAAATCCCTTTCATTCTGGTTCACAAAACTCATTCAACACATATATAATTCAACCACATAGATATTCCTTTCATACAAAATCGAACACACAGTAGGTCGAATCCCTTAAACGATGATTTTGCAATGTTGTCATCACCCCAATATTTCCACAGGACAGACTGTATTACCAGACAAATGAATGGGCTTAACATTATTTCCATCTTCGCACAACAAATAATCAACTAAACCCATGACAGAAAATGAGCACGAACAGTGCTTTTATTAAATTTTGGGTTGGTCACCTCCACAATAATTTCCAATACACAACAGTGAAGAGTAATGCAGTGAGGGGAACAAGTTGACCAAATTGAGGGTTTATCCAAAAGGAGCACGAGAAGCTTAATAGTTTTTCAAAACTTCACATTTATATTCATAGAGATGTTACAAGGACATGGGCAAAATGGGCACAAAAACCAACAACTTAAATGACAGGAAGAGCGTCCATATAACCCACAGGTAAGGAGAAATGATACACTTAGGGAAGAAATCCAAAACAAGAAACTAAAGGCAAGGCAGGCCCGAGAGTTTCCCCAATTGTATTATTTCCCACAAGTAAAGCATGAACGCCATACACAATAAGAGACATCCACGCAACTTTTCAATGTGCATATTTCAAACACAACGCCACAGAGACCAACACTTAATCACCAATCCATACACAGTCAAAATTTCCATATATCATAACTTTGGAAATGCACAGACAGTGAGCAAACTCAAGAGCCAATTGTTGACTTAATTAAAGAGCAAAGCGAAATATTCATGGATGGAGCAGCAAGAAATCCATAACTATGTAAAATTTGCTAAGGAGAAACAACCAAGCATGTATACCTCTTCCACGGCCAAACATAGCGAAGCAGCAGCAATCAATAAGAGCAAATGCAAAATATCTAGGGTGGCGGGTTCGAGGAGGGTTAGAGCAATGTGCACTTATTGCACGTTGTATCTACATTCATTCATAGCGAGTATGAGAAAGCTATCAAACAACACATCAACCACTAAATCCAAATCAATTTAATGCAAGTTGAATGCACCACCATTTCCCTAAGTCTCCAACTTAACAAATGCACTAACCCTTGTTTAAAAATCCAATGTGACATATATCAAATACTTGTTAGGGATACCATGTCTCAACCTTTAGATTTCCAATTCAAGCAATGCACGCAATCCTTGTAGCATGAAATCACCATATCACACATATAACTTAAACATGGAGTTTAGTTCCTTCCTCAAAATAAATGCAGCATGCAAATACTTTCGAGTGTTATATAAAATCAACATCATTCCCTTTTTAATCACATCGCCCATAACATCATTTGATCAATTATTTCGATAACGACTTTAAAAGCAAATAAATTGTAGAGATTATCTTAGCCAACTCATAAGCACATGAAGCATAAGTGTCGTCTCTTTGTCATAGTCACACAAGGGGTCCCACCTATTGACCACCTATTTTGACTAGGGGTCAACTCCATGTTCCATGAAGATATGTACCTATTGGTACAACCATTTTGACAATTTTTTTATAAACATGGCAAATTTTTCCCTCGGCACGCTTTTCAATGTATCCGAAATTTCCGCTCCCCTGTGTGGGATAATATTCTAATATGCTAGCATGAGTCAATTTTTTTCTAGTTACCTGGGACTTTATCATTAGGGAATTCCTTTCATCGAGTGTTTTTTTTCCTCGGGTAATTAACTTTGCTTAACTGCGATTTTAATTATCCTTGAGTTTTTCACTCACAAATAATTCTCCAAAGTGGTGAAAGGAATTCTAATGATCGATCCCATGTGGTGAATAAGGTCTAGGAGTGTTGTAAATTACCATGCTAGACATTCCCTATATTCTTGTGGAATTTTGTTAAGTTTTTATAGGATTTTTTAAATAATTAAAATTCCCGCAAATTGGGGATTTTTAATTATTTTTTATGTAAAATGTAAAAAAGTGGTCCTTGGGGATTTTGTATAGGGGTATGAGTACTCAAATAAAATGTCTCATGAACTCCTACACCCTTGGAGAAAGTATCATCTAATTTGGACAAGTTTTGCTAGGTCATTGTCCATGAGGAGTCCAAGTCGGTCAAAAATCAGCATGTAATTGGCTTAATTAAAATAGCCAAATTTTGTAAAAGTCACTAAAGTCATGAGAGGGAGTCGAAAAGTGTCCCAAATGCATTTCCTAAGTTGGGAAGATGATTTCCAACTTAAAAATACCCCATTTTCTTAGCCCGCAACCCACATTGACCATCTCCTTAGAAGAGGGGGCTCAATAACTCATGAAAAATTAAAAATACATCATGGTGGTCCCCAATACTTTAGTAGTACCCCCCATTAATCCCCGCTACACTTTTAATTAATGGGGAAGGTGGTTTCTGTTGATTTTTCAATAAGCAAGGTTAAGCATGAAGTTCATTCCGTTTTTAGCATTTATCTTAACCATAACCAATAATGTTGCAACAACCAAGATCACAAGAAGAAGCACCATGCACAAGAACACAAGAAGTATC
>SNQJ01S0030894.1:53706-63833 GCA_010110895.2 Picea sitchensis
CCAGGTAAGTATGAGAGAACTGAAGGTGGCGTATGTCCATATACCACTTCAAAAGGAGTCATACGTGTAGTCGTATGGTATGAAGTGTTGTACCACCATTCAGCTAGGGGTAACCACTGAGCCCACTGATTTTTCTTTTCTGAGGCAAAACACCTCAAATATGTTTTCGAACACTTGTTGACAACTTATGTTTGACCATCAGTCTGGGGATGATAAGTTGTGCTGAGATGCAATTGGGTGCCTTGTAGATTGAACAGTTCTTGCCAAAAATTGCTTGTGAAAGTTGGGTCGCAATCAGAAACAATAAAGTGCGACATGCCATGAAGCTTGAAGACCTGATCCATGAAAATTTGAACCACTGTGGATGTTGTAAACGGGTGTTAAAGAGCGCAGAAATGAGCATACTTGGAAAGGTGATCAACAACCACCATGATGACTGATTTATTTCCTAATAAAATCCATAGAGATATCCCTCCAAATAGCAGGTGGAATTGGAAGCAATTGTAGTGTGCCCGGAGATTTAATTGTTTCTCCCTTGTTGCGTTGACACACATCACATTCAGCAACAAAATTACAAATGTCATGTTTCATACCATCCCATAAAAAAGAACGTTTGACCCTGTCATAGGTTTTGGTGAACCCGGAGTGCCCCGCTGTGGGTGTAGCATGAAGCTCAGAAAGTACCGTAGATTTAAGCTTTAATTGTTTACTTAAATACAAACGGACTTTGTATCGAATCTCATCATGGAGCCAAGAGTACCCTGGAGAATCTGGAGCATTGGACTGCAATTGTTGGATCAGATGCGAACTTTTGGGATCTTGTAGCAATTCCTGGCGAACGACTTGGAGCCAATCTGGTACAATGAAGGAAAGAGAAAAAAGGGATCTTTCGTCTTCATATTTTTAGGAAAGTGCATCCGCAACCACATTGTCTCTGCCTTTCTTGTAAATGATCTCATAATCATATTGTTACACCTCAAAATTACTCACTTTGATAGTGTCGCAAGTGTCGTCATAACAAGTGTTGTAAGTGTCGTATCTTGTCCGCAAGTGTTGCATCTTGACCACAATTGTTGAGAGTGTCACAAACATCATACTGCCACCTTGCCTATGTCGTGCCTCTAACGACATCATAAATACACTTAAGACACCTCAAAGGTTAGTTTGGAAGAAGAGAAATCAGTTGACAGGGAGTACAAACCTTTTGCCATTGGAAAAACCACTAAAAAATTAATTTTGGAGAGGAGCGCTCCCCTACCCATTGTCAGGGAGTGCTTGCGCTCCCTGAGCCTCTTTGGGTGAGTGTTTGAGCGCCCTGTGCACCCTTATGGGGGAGTGCTACCCCTTTTCCAAGCAAATTTTGGGTTTGTTGAGGCAAATTAGGGAAGAATCCCTCAATTCTTGAAGGTGGTTAGATTCGAATAGATGGTCAAGGCATGATCTTAGGGAAGATCCTCAACTGAAGGAGAGGAATCCTCAACTTATCCCAAATATATCTCAAGTGGTTGGACCTCTCCAAGGTTATATAAGGAGGCCTTCTCATGGTGAAAGGTATAATAGAGACTAGAGATTGATACCAAACTTATGATCCTATAAGTGGTATTGACAGACAAGGAGATTGAGAATTACATCAAACTTATGATCTCATGAGTGAGATGTCATCAAATCAATCGGTGTAGATTACTTGAGTAAAAGGGTTGGACAAGGAGAACTGGAAGAAGTTGTTGCACCTTCATTCAAAGGATTGTAAGTACTTTTACTTGTTCTCATTAATAATCAATGCTTGTTCTGTTTCTTTAAAACTTATGCTTGTTCCATATGAGTTTGTTGCAGTAGATGGATTTATATTTGAGCTAATATCAGTAGAGTAGGAAGTCCATTGTATCTTTTTTTGTTCTACAGGACCTATCAGGGAGCTTAGGATCAAAGCTCAGCCTGGACTTTACAGGGACAAACGTCATTGATAAGGTACATATATTTTTCTTCTCCTTTGTATGTTATCTTGATTAGATCTAAAAGGATGTCAGTGTCCATGTTAAGCACTTTTTTGTCTTGGCCTTAGGAGTCTAGAGACCAAGATGGAATCCACTTGTCTACAGGGGGATTCACCTACAACAGAAATTGGCAACTCCACTGGGGAGGAGCTCTGATTTTTTGTTTCCATTCCTAGATCTTGTTTTGGCCCTTTGCCCACTGATTTGATCTTCTCCACATTGTCTTTTTTATTCTTAGATTTGTTTGATTGCCTCTTTATGTCATCAGGATCACCCTGATTGACTGAATTTCCTTTATTTTTTGAGTTTCTAGACATTTTTCTAAGCTTTTGGAGCAGAGCGCTCCCCCCCTATTGTTTTTAGAGCACTAGCACTACCCTTTAGCCTTACACAGAGCGTTGTAATGCTCTGGTGCCCCTTACACAAGAGCGCTATCCCATTTTTGTGAGAAATTCTCCAGAATTTTCATCTTCTTAAGCTATTTCTTGGTTTTGGCATATGCTCAGGGTCTCATACTCTCAATCCATCTTGGTATTGGCTTTCAAACACCTTATTTTTGAGAATTCATCCTCTTTTGTTTGAGATTTTGACATTTTATTTCCTTGCCTTGAAGCCACTCTTTGTCTTTGCTGACCTAGAGTTAACTTTTTGTTTTCTTCTCTTTTATCTAACTGAGTGAAAACTTTTGTGAGGAAATCCAAAGGTCCGTGAACCTTTTCATTTGATATTTGAGGTCAACTTTCCATAATTTCTCTTTTGTTTGAGGTTTTTTGGTTCTTGTTTGCAATTTGGTTATCTTTGGCCTTCTTGTTTATTTCATGACGAGAGTGTGTTTTTGTTTTGTGTGAGGTTTGCTTCTGACTGTTTAATATTGAACTCTGATTGACATTAGAGGTTTTACATCTGATTATCATTCACATATAAGCAAAAGGACGTATTTCAGTGATTGGTTTGGATGTTAGAAGGCATTTCTGAAATTTTTAGCATTACATTGGATTTCATTGAGAAACACTTGTATGAAGACATTGCATCTTAGTGTTTGATAGTGAAAACAACTTTCTCTCTTTTCCTTAAATAGCCTTTCATCAAAAGACAAGATTGTTTATCATCTTCTTGTGCATTTTTTGGGATTTGAGTCATCATACCATCAGTTTCATTGTCATGCACCCTTTGAGTAAAGAACAGCCATAAAATCAATGCTAATTAAAAACTATCTAGAACATTTTTTTTTTTAGGATCTTTCGCCAACATTAGACTAGGATTACCACTTTGGATTAGGCTGTGAGTACAACTCTCCAAAGTTTTCAAAACAAACATTAGCATCTTGATATAGGGAGAGTCGAATCCAATTGTCGTATAGGCTTTCTGGGATCCCCCTCTCACACAGGGGTTACGCATGAGGTCGCATTCGGGTGAATTACGGATATTATCCCTCTGTGGTTTAACTGTTTGTGGTGGTCGGATCGTATATTGGGGGTCACTTGAGGGTATACCCATGATTATGTGTGGGAGCCTCTCAAGTTGATTTCAGACTTGTTATCCTTCCCATATGTTCAGATCGGACTGGCGACTGTACTCGCCCAGGGGCTGACTGCGAGTTGGTGAACTTAGTTGTCGTAATCCTTAGGTACTTACACGAGGTGACGGTGAAGGGAAGTCTCACCGTACCTGGAACAAACATTGTTCAAACTCACTCGGGCTCCTTGGAGGGTAAATCCACAATTACTACATGGAAGCTTGCACCAACGTGAAAGTCCGTTAAGCAGGTCACCATTGTAACTGTTCCACCAGATCCTAGCCCCTTCTTGACTTGGTCACATGACGTTGGATTTCATCACCAAATAGTATGATCATCGAGAGAAGTCATGTTTTCTTGGTTTTGATCTCTAGATTTTTTAACGTATGTTGTTTCTTTTTGTTAGTTGTCCCTAGATTTTTAGCGTGTACTATTATTCTCCAAAATTGAGCCTGTAGACGATTAAGGTCTTCATCGATCGCGTAGGATGCAAGGGATGCCTCTAGAAGGCTACCAACCCTTACCTCCTAACCCTCCAGAAGACAACTACCGTGGAGAGGTAGAAAATCAATCTGACGCTGGGAGTGTTGTTACTCCTCCGTTAGACAATCAAGAAGGCGCTTTGGTTACGATTGAGAATCCCACTACATCTGTGTCGGTAACCCCTCTCAAACCACTTTTGCTTCGTTTAGACTCCCTTGGGAACATCATAGACGAAGAGGTCCCACAGTTACCGGAGAGAGATTTTACTGAAACATATATGGGATCCACAGAACCAACCTTTGGTGATGAGTATAGGACTCATGTTCGTCCTACCACTGCAGTAGATACAAATCCCACACCTGCTCATTCTGTATGGAGGACTTCATTAGGACGCAATCTTTATGAGCATTTTGAATCTATTCGACAACCCTTTCATCCTCATGACCCTCTTGGTGAAATAGGACCATCCGGTCAAACTATGAATCACCCCATCGATCAGGTCATTAACCCTATTGTTGCATCAGCACAAGTCTATCCTAATGTTGGAGTCATCACCTCTACTCATTCCCAAGGCACTTCGATCCCTACCCCTTCTTTTACAAACTTTCACTCTACAGCTCCACATGTTCCGCACGATCTTGTTGGGACATCTTTTCACCAGAGAATGCAGACCCTTGCCAGCCAAATACAACCGACTAGAAGGAAACCACCATCTAGCGGACCTTTCTTTCCTGGAGGACCACCATTATATGGCGGGCCTACTCCTCCTGGGGGACAGCCCCCTTTTCATGTTCCTTCTGGAGGGCAACCTCCCTTTGCGAGTCATACTCCGGTTGTTAATCCATCGCTGGCAGGGGGGCAACCTTCGTTTGCTGGAAACCCTTCAAAATCCTGGAGAGTATATTCAGGAGGCACTTTTACCCAACCCCATGTTGGGGGGCACTCATATCATAACCCACAACGAGGAGTATCAAATCATATTCCTTCTGAAACATCTTATGGACAACCTTATCCAGGCGACATCCCAAACACCACCTGGCGTCCTCAGGGACAACAACCTTATCCTCCTCATGGGTCTAATGTGTATCCACCTATGGGATATACTCCTTACCCTCCTCAAGGGAAAAATGTTTATCCTCCTTATGGGAAAGTAAATCACCCAGCTTATAATGCTCAGAAACCACCGGGTTATGCAAATGTTTCTCATCCATCATCAAATCCTGCTTATCCTGGCCAGCAACAACCGTATGTAGGAGGACCTACTAGTTACAACTATCCACCTAACCCGGTTTATGATCTTACTGGTGTTCCTATGCCACACTAGTATCATCCGCAAATTAACCGACAACTACCTTTTCTTGTGACTCTGGATCTCCCAGACTTGTCTCGGTTAACTAATGATCCTATTTTTCATTCACCAGTTTGGCCAGTTATTTCAGCTAAACTTCCTTCTGATATTTCGAAATTTGACGGAAAATTTGGCGAAGATCCAAATAACCATGTGATGACTTTCCATTTGTGGTGTTCATCAAACTCCCTCATGGATGATTCTATACGTTTTCATCTTTCACAATGAACACTTAAGGGCTCAGCAGCAAAGTGATATATTGAACTACCATGCGCTTCTTTTCATGATTTCAACTCCCTTGCCATGTCTTTCCTCACGCACTTTCAACTACCTATTTGCTACAAGACGGGTACTGAACTCTTGACCTCCCTTCGTCAAACTGACTCTGTGCATATCTCTAACCATATTCATGAGTGGAGACGATGATGAAGGATGATCAAGGTAATCATTCCTAACATATTATTGGTGGAATGGTTTACTAAATCACTTTTACCCCTGATTGCTCGCGATGTCACTATGGGTGGTCCTGTCATCAAGCAAGAAACCATTGCTCGGGCTTAGTACTTAGATTTGGTTTATTCTCAATCTAGTACTTTGTATGATTTGCTTCCAAATGTTTCTCGAGCTAATACCGATACATCCAAGCCATCATCCTCATCTCATGCGGACGGTGTTATCAGTACTTCAAAACTCAATCTACTTCCCAGCAAACCACACTCTCCTCTACCTCCCCTCAAACTCAGATTTCTGAGGTGAATACAGTTCAATCTACCCCTTCACAACAATCCAGAGGTAAGAAGAACACAAAGAATAAATCAAAAAATAACAATAACAATGAACAACCAAAAAATCAAGCTCAAACACCTGCTACCGAAAAGCAACCACAACGAAAACTGAAATTCTCGTGTATCATTTGTGGTGATGATCACTAAACTCAACACTGTCCACATCGCAATGAAGTGGCCAAACTTTTCTAGGGAAATTCACAACCCGTTCTGCTTACTCAACCTTTTCCACAGCAGCAATCCATGGTTTCTCAAACCCCCTCTCCTGGGGGAAGTTCTAGCCATCCTCATGATGAGGCCTCGACGAGTGCACATATTTATATATTTAATGGGATTAATTTGACCACTCGCTCTAAGACATACGGCACACCAAGTAACCCTGACAAAGGAAAAGTCACTAACGGTACCAGTACTTTACCGGATCCATCACCGTCTTCCGTTAGTCCTCCATCGGTTAATCCTCCATCTGGACCACTTCATATTGAGAAACCTATGTTTGACTCTATCTTACGCCCTCCCAAGAGCACTATCCATAAATCTACCTTTAATCCTAGTTCACGTGCCACCCAAAACTACAACATTGTTGAAGATTTGGCTCAAGCATCGTGTGCTATGTCTGCGTTAGAAGTTCTACAACATTGCCCCAATCAACGTAGAATGATCTTGGCCACTATTGGCACTGTTGATCCTAAGTCGTCCAACCATATCATGTTCAACCTGGACAATTATACGTCTCGACTCTCCCACCAACTTGCTTTCCCAGTTGATGTTGTTGTTCACAATCAACAAATCCATCGAACTATCTTGGATGAGGGAGCCTCTACTTGTGTCATGTCTTTAGCATGTTGGAAAGGTTTAAAATCACCTGCACTTAAAAAATCCCCAACGATGTTACGCGCCTTCGATGGGCGAGGTTTCATCCCCATGGGATTTTACAGTCCCTGCCAATCCAATTGGGTGGAAAAACTGTCATTGTTGATGTTGAGGTGGTTGATGCTCCCCTCGATTACAACTTGTTACTTGGAAGAAGTTAGTTTTATGCCATGACTGTTGTTGCCTCATCGGTCTTTCGATGTGTACAAATTCCTCATAAGGGCAAAATTTTCATTGTTGATCAGTTAGATTTCTGCACGACCGATGCTCGCGCTCCTGCTACCAACAATATTCCTTTCTTGGGAGATCACAAGATCACGTATGAAAGCGTTGGTGTTGCCTTACTAAAATATTCTAGCCTTATGGGTACCTTCCCTACACCACTTCCACCGACTACACATCATATTTCCACTGTCGATATGATTTCGATCGCAGCTTATCAATCTTTGGAATCATCTGATCTTTGGATTGTACCTCGTCCGTTGGAATTCGATGCACTAGGTCACACCGTGCCACTTAGTTCAGCTGAAACATCATACGTTCCTATCCAATCCACTTCTCCCTCGTCGGATGACCAACATCTATTGGCACCCGACAGTTACTCGATGCCATCACGGTTAAGTTCCTTGTCGTCTGCGATCGACTACATTTCCCCAATTTTTCCCTCGGATGAATGTATAATGAAAATGTTGAACATTAACGAGCTACCTCGAGATGATAACCATCATCGATCCTCTTTTCTTCCCCCTCGTGAAGAAATTCGGGTAGATATAGAGTCTATCTCCCCTCCTGATGTCGATTTTCCATCATCTCCCATGCCTTCGACTTCAGACAATTTGGATCCGGTAGTTGACATGGTGATCTCTTCGGTAGGGTTACTGGAGCTTGATCTCCTTACCCCTGTCGCGGCCCTCGACATGTGATCCTTCCAAAGTGATTTTCTTCCATCCAGTGAAGATCTGTTGGAATCCATGACCGAGTTTTGTCCCTTGACATGGTGTCCTTCTAGAGCGTTATTCTCTTGGAAGCCATGATTAAGAGGACTCTACAAGCATAGTTTTTCCCTCTGTGGCAAGCTCATTAAAAAATGAAACAGAGGTCACGAGCATAGTTTTCCTCTCTGTAGCAAGCTCGTTAAAAAATTAAACAAAAATCTGGGAATTGAACCCGGAGCCCTGACCATAGTTCTTCTTCTGTGTCAAGCTCGTTAAAAATGAAACAGTCACCTCTCTTGAACCTTCTTTTCATCCACTCTTATCCTTTTTCTCCGTCTAGTAGAGAAATTGGTGACAACCTCACAGTCGGTGAATGAATTGAAGCTTGGAGGGCATGTCTCCAACCTTTGATGATCATTCTGGAGTTAAGCCACTAACTTTCAAGCTGGGGGCATACCGAGCTTAGTCTTTGTTCTTTCTCGTGCTCAAAAAAAAAAAAAAATGAGAATGTAACCGAGTAGACTTTTATCACTTTTTCGGACTCGCATGGATATACAAAAAAGGAACCCTTTGGAGTCGTCTTTGAGCTCTTTTCAGACTATCTAAACGTGAAAAGATTGTCGAGTGATCTTGCTTCCTTTCCCACTCGTTAAAAGGTTTGAAAGGGAGTCTTTCGAGTGATAATTTATCTCTTTTTCGGCCTCACGAGACTAACATTATGAAAAAGGACAACATTGCAGTCGTCTTTAAGTTGTTTTCAGACTCTCTAAATATGAAAAACCACTGAGTTTACCTTCTCTGGACTAGTTAAATGATCATACATTGAAGGGCCCATATGGGATCGAACCCTTACTTCTTCCAGTTCATTAAAACAAAGGAAGAGAGACTTACCGAAGGTGAGTTATATCGAGCATGTGTTACCCTCCTCGAGCTCGTTAAATTAAAAAGAGGTACTCGTCTATCTGGATGGGGGAAAAATTGAAAGAAGCAAGCCAAGCAATTTTTTGAGAACACTACCAGTAACTCTTACGGTCGCCCTTGAACATGGCACTTTGTTTTTGCACGCATTTTAATCTGTTGAACCTCTGCACTGAACCAATCCTCTGAGTTTCTTTTAGTCCTTTGGGTCACCTGACGAAAGTCACAGCATCCACTGCATTATGAAGTTTTGGTCCATGTCATGTTTCTGCTATCGTGCCTCAATGTTCAAAGGAAGTATCTGCCTCAAGAGTCAGCCATCACAAATATCATTTTTCAATACCCGTGTCAATCTATGTTCATTTGATCCACCAATTACATCTCAGTGTCAGTTTCATGTCGTTGATGGGGGATACATCAAGGCCCTCCTTCCACGAGTCTATTCCTGTCGACTTCAACACATTATCCAGGAGCTAGACTTAGAAACCAATTAGTACCTTGGGACCTACATGCCTCAATGGCAGGCCTCCTCGTGTCTGATTGTGGGTTTACATCATTGGCATCTGATCAGATGATTCCACTGATGTTCAACTTCAGATCATCTATTAACATTCGTTGGAATGTACTAGAGTACCTTGGGAATCATTGACATCAATGGTGATCTCCCTCGCGCTTGTTAACGGTTTACATCATTGACTGATAATCAAGTGGTTCTGCCATGTTAAACATCAGGACATCTATTCACATGGTTAGATTCATACTACATCGGGATCGGTAAGAAGACCCTGGGTTGAATTTTCACTCTTATGTATAATTTGCCCAGGTTGCGAAGGAGTTCTTCTGAACTATGACACATATATTGTTACATAGGTCTACTTTGTATTTGTTACACATTATTTTCGTCATCCCTATGATCGTTAATGATGTAAACCTATCTATTGCCTTTAGAGGGGTCACAGTGGCCTGAGTTCCTGAAGAGAGAAGGAAGAAGAACTTTTCCTGAGAAAAGAAGTTGCATTTTCCTATGTAAAAACCTTATAAAGAGAAGTTTCCGCAGGTTGCTATATAGGCAGGGTGCGGAAATGACCAATTTCCGCAGGTTGCTATATAGCCAGGGTGCGGACTTTCCGCGGGTTGCTATATAGGCAGGGTGCGGAAATGACCACTTTCCGCAGGTTTCTATATAGCTAGGGTGCGGAAATTCCAGCACGTGGGAAAAACGTACGGTTTCTCGAATTTTCTAGAAGGAGAAGCTTCTTGGGTGAGGTGGCATCC
>SNQJ01S0030895.1:0-28532 GCA_010110895.2 Picea sitchensis
TCAATTGGAACTATAGCATTGAGAAAAGGATAAATGGAGGGTAGAAAGCTTATTATGGGCTTGAAAATAATTGTAAATTATCATACCTTTGGCTATGAGACAAGAAAAACATAATCTTTTAGACTCTTTTCCCTCCCATTATATTCTATAGATGTGAAGTTTGGCGATCGAGTATCTCTCGAGAAACCTGGAGAAATATATAACAGATCCAAAAGAATTTTATAACTTATAATCTCAAAATTAACGACAATACACCCTATCATATCCTCCTCATAGAAGTGATCATTTCCCCCATTGAAAGCATAAGTATGATTAGGTAGTTAATGAATAAGAACAAGATAAAAAAACATGGATGACAAGAGGCTCCCCAAAATTGCTTTAGACTCTAGCCAAAATCACCAACAACTCAAGAAGGGATGAAATAATGATGCCAAGTCTTGGTTAAATCATTGGGGACTAAAAGAAGAAGTTATTCTGCAGAATTCTAATGATATTGAAAATATTGTTCAAGCTAAATTTAAGGAGAATATTTGGTGCGATAAATAATAGAGGATAAAAGAAAAATAATATATTATAAGGACGTGGTGGTTAACCCTAATCTTGAAGATCAAACGAGTCTCGTTGTTTTGACTATCATTAAAAAGAGAATCAATATTTCCAAACTAAGAACTTGTTATCATGAGCTACATAGTGAGACTCGACATTGGAATCCCCAAAACATCGTCGCATGAAATAATATGTCACCTTTGTGACAACAAGACAATTGAAGATTAAAAGCACTTTCTTGTGGAATTCCCTGCGTATACCCAAATTAGATCTCAATTTCAAAATATTTGTCATAATGCTAACCAGATTCCTAACATTCTAAGTCATCAAAACTATAGTGATCTTGGGACACTTCTAAAAAAGGATAAGGTGATAAAAAGTTATAGCAGGATATATGTATTTTAAGATTTCGATATATGTCAAGACAATAATAAATTAAAAATAATAAACCATATTAATGTGCATGCGCTATAAAGAACATACCTTCCTAATAATGTGTTTGCACATTTTTTATTAAATTCTTTATGAGTACCAAGGTCCTTGACTTGGTAGGGAAAGGAAACTTGGGCCTTAGGCCATAGAGGTTTCTTATATGTATCAAGGTCCCATACCAACACCTCATAACACCACACTTGACCTCCCAATGGTATCCTTGACCTATGAATGGGGATATTAATGACATTGGGAAAAATTCAGCACTAGGTATTATTCTGATGGCCTTGGACATAATTTGTGGAGGAATCCCTATACTTAAGACGTAAAGGAATATTCTAAACATATAGGTGAATAAAAATGAATCAAACTACAACATATGACATACCGAGGGCATCTTTGTCTTCTAAGTAGGGATGTGAGCATTGCTAGAATATTTTGATCACTAGTTATTAGTCTTAAGGCCCTTGACATGGTCATGGGAGGAAACATAGTGATTAGACCCTAAAGTAATATTTTTGGAATACATAAATATGAAAAAAAACTCAAACCACCACACAAGCCCTCTCAAGGTTATCCCTTCCTTTGACTAGGGATATAGATTTCATCAGGGGATATTTGATACTAGGTACATGATTCTTTGGGCCCCAAACATATTTGGAGGAAACCTAGGACTTACACCATAAAGGAATCTTCTAACCATCAATGTTCAAGAAGGTCCAAGTGGGGATATTACCGATATTATTAATCCTTTAGAACTATGTTTGGGTCTCAGGGTATTGGATATGCTTAGGGGGAAAACCCAAGTCTTAGGCCATAAATGAAGATTATAGGAATTAAATCCCAAGAAAAACACATGACCTCTGAAGGGGATATTTGGCCTCCAAGTGGAGTTGTGTGCACCATGACAATTTTCGAGCATGAGTTATGGGTCAAGGGTTCCTCAAAATGGTGGCAAGAAGAAGCCTATGCTTTAGGCCTTTAAGGAATAATTCATGCATCCAGCGCCAAGAACAACACCTTGAATGCAGACATGACCTTCCGAGTGTATCATTTTATTCTTAGTTGGCATGTTGGCACCATTAGGGTCTTCAGAGAAGTAGGTATCACTTTGAATACCTTTACCATGGTCAAATGATGAAACTTGTTCATTAGGCCTAAAAATTAGCTTATAGGGCTCAAGAGCCATCAATGACTCCTCAAACCACCACATATGATTTCTCTATTGGACATTTGTCATTTGAGTTTCAATATGGACACCATTAGAAGGTTTTGAGAACTAATTATAGGTTGTGGGGAATCAGACATGGTCAAGGGAGGAAAATTGAGCTATAGGACTAGAAGTAAGCTTCTAGACATCAAACTCCAACAACAACGCCTCAAACTGCCACACATAATGTCTTGAGAATATAATCTCTCTCTTAGTTGGGATATGGGAACCATTAGAAGGTTGTGTGATCTAGGTGTGAGTCTAATTTCCTTGACCATGGTTGAGGGAGGAAACTCGAGCCTCAATCCCTTAAGGTAGCTTCTGAGGTTGAAGGGACATGAATGAGGACTTGAACCACCCTGTTCAATTCCATGTAATAAATGCACACATGTCATTTCCCATTCTTCTTTGGCACAATAACTAAAGGTGAGACCCACTTATTTTTAGAAATAGGATAGATAAAGTTTACATTAAGCAAATTTTATGGTTCCTCTTTCACTATATCCCTCATAGAAGGATTCATCCTCCGTTGAGGTTGCCTAATAGTTTTGGAATCCTCCTTAATGCATATATGTTGTGTACATAAGTTTAGATGGATTCTTTTCATATCGATATAGTCCCAAATGAATTCTCCATTGTGCTTCTACGATATTTTGACAAGTTTATCTTGTTGAAAGGATTCTAGTGTAGAGTTGATGTTCAAAGTTTTTCCTAGGTAAATATCAATTGGTAAGCTATGCTTCTCAAGGATGGAATCCAAGAGAACTATTGGGTCAATTTGTAGTTTCAATTCAACCAATGAGTAAGTCTTCTGAGTAAACCTTCTTAAAATATGTCTAAGTGATAAGTAGGATTCCTAGTTATGCGAGGGTGTGATATAAAAGTGAAAATAAGGTCATCCTTAGTATATCTCTTGAAGGTCAAGGCTTGATCCAAGGTTAGAATAAGATAAATGGTTTATTCATAATTTTCTTCTATCGAGGGAGGGTTTTTTGAATTAGGGGAAGGTTCAGCAGGGGGATAAAGAGTGAGCGTTTTAGTGGATTTTCCATGTGATATAGTCATATATTCTGACCTACAACCAATATATGCATCATGCGTGGCTAGCCAGGGTCTACCCAAAATTAATGGATACCCTCATAAGTTATGCTTTGGTTGCAATATCATAAAGTTAGTTGGATACTCCCAAGAATATATAGAAACAACTACATATTCTAAACCCCCCTATGGTTTGACTATAGACCTATCATCTAACTAAAGCACTATGGAATTTGAGCATAGACCAGGTAGTTTAAGTTTTTCCATTGTTTCTTTGGTCATCACATTGATAGTTGCTCCTAATTCAATCAAGGCATTAGGGATCGAAGTGTTATTAATATTAATTATAACAACTAAACTTCCAAAATATGCATACTTATCCATGGAATTTTTTCCTAACATTAGATCAACCAATTTCCAAATCACATGGATAGTCTTAGGGTCCTTTTTCTTTCTCCTTGGTTTTCTTATGCAAAATTCTTGGATAACATTCACATAAATTGGGACATCCTTAATGCCTTGGAATAAATGGATTTTAGGCCACACGTTTCTTAATTCCCCAAGAAAATAAAATTCTATTGATGTTGGGATTTTATTTATGCATATTCTCTTTGGATATGGAGGAATTGGAACTGATCCTTCCAAGTGAGATTAGATGGGATTCCCAGAAGTGGTCGCTTATGTTCCTACGGAAGGGTTAATAGTTTGATCATCTAGTTCAATGAGACCATCGTAATCATCTTGTTCTTGGATAATGGGGGTAATCTATTTATTAACCACTTTTCTCATGAACAAATGAATTTCTTCACAATCCACTGGGGAAATAGAGAAAGTTGGAAAAGGGGCAAACTCAACATTTTAGGTGGGCTAAGCTACTTTATTATTTGGGTTCGGTAAGGGTCGGGTAGGTATCTAAGATGGTTTATGAGGATATTTTTTGGATGGAAACTTTATCTATTTTGGATGCTAGAGTGGAGGATGTGTCTAAGGGGGATATTGTTGGGTTTTCTAAGGAAAGTTCCCAAAAGAGTTCCCTCACCAACCCTCTTTCCATGGTTGGTTTTGGATTTGAGAAGGTCATTGCTACTACGGCATGGATGAATAACATTTTTTAGGTGGATATTGAAATGGAACAAAATACTAGGAAGGATCTTATGCCATACCTAATGGTCATGGTGGCCATGGTTTTTTCCGGGCTACAAAATATATTTATTTTATTTCCGCATTAGCCCCTTCATATACTTCATTAATATCTGGTAATGAAGTGTGATTCTTATTTGCATGGATTTACTCACATGTATCACATATATCTACATTATTCAAGGGGAATTCCCATAAAGGGTGATTTTACCAACATTTGGAACAGAAGATGGCCAATGCCAAATATACCTCCTATTTCTTCTTTCTGGATTGTGTAGTGTCTAAGTGAGAGATGAGTGAACTAAAGATATCAATCTTAAAATTATATAGTAGGTGTAAATGTGTGAACCTGCACATAATAGATCTATCTAGAAAATACCACACACATTTGCATAGAGAAATTGAGAAAGAAGAAGAAAGAGAGAAAGAATCGAAGAATTCTCATTAACCGTTATGAATAATGAATAATTTACACATGATATGCTTTGTATAACTAAATGAATGTGCACTAGAGGAGAAACAACGTGCCATAGTGGTGGTCTAGAGTGATCTAGACACAAACCAGCAGTTACGGGAGTGAACTTCCACCTAATCTAATCTCTCAGGAAGTTACGAGAGTGAACTACCACCTAGCTTAGTTAACTAGTCAACCAGTCTTTAGTTAACTGACTGAACATAGTGTAGTGAGGAGTAGATCAAGGAATAAAGGGTAATGTGCTAGTCTGGTGATGATCCCAAGGCAAGTGCTCATTATCATGGTGATGATCCCAATGTTGCATGGTGACAAAACCAATGCAACATCTAGACTCAACTCAACTAGTCAAACTAAAGTGTCAACTGAAGAGAATATTCTCTAGGTGGAATATTCTCCCATAAAATATAGGAGACTAGATAATGACTAATAATGAATAAAAAACAAGGAAAAACCTTAGGAAAATTAAATTCTAGGTGTGTGTGAAGTAACTCTAACACTCCCCTTGAACATCACTATGGTGAAAATAAAGAATGGGTCCTGGCAACGAGGCCATGTTAGGTACCCAAATACAAAATATACACTAAAAATAAATTGAGGAAAGAGGGAAAACCTCATGGGAAAACCCCACCCTCAAGGTACAATGTATGTAAAAATAAGAACTACAGTTGCTAGGAAATTGTGTCCTTCACTCCAAGATGACTTCGCAGAGAATGGAACTTCTGCTCGGTGAAGGTCTTGGTGAATATGTATGTCATCTATTCTACTAAAGGACAGAACTGTAGGTCGATGATCCCCTCATATACTAAGCCCTGGATGTATTACATGTGGATCTCAATGTACTTCGTTCGTTGCCTCTGAAATGGATCTCTGCAGAACTTCAGAGTGTTCTAGTTGTCACACTAGATGACGATCGGCCGATGAAAGTGAATGCCCAACTCAGTGAGAAAATGTTGTAGCCAAGCCACATAGCCTAAATGGTTATGTTAAATACCCCTCTCTACTCTGCCTTGGATGAATATAGAGAAATGGTAGCTTGCTTCTTGGTCCTCCAACAGATAGGCGCAGAACCAAGAATAAGTGAGTAACTAGATGTGGACTTGTGATCAGTGTTATCGCCAGCCCAGTCAGAATCAGTAAACACGATGAGATATAATTTAGAGTTTGTTGCATAATGAATTCCAAAGGTGATGGTGCCTTATACGTATCGAAGGATATGCTTTGCAACCTTCCAATGTAGTTCATGTGGCTCCTACATGAACCTGGAAACTGCGCCATAGGACTTTGATCTTCTTTCAATACTGTGTCTCAACCAGGGCTTTGAAATCTTTGAGGTGTTGAAAGACCTTGAATTTTTTCCTAAGAAATTAGATCCATGTAAAATGTGAGAATCATCAACAAAAATGAGAACAAATCTCCCTTTTTTGATAAATGGATGCAGAAAAGGACCCATAAGGTCAGTGTGGATCAGATCTAAAGACGCGGAAGCTCTTTGAGACTTTCCTTTGTCGAATTTCTCTTGATGGTGTTTTCCGAGAACACATCCCTCACATACTCCCTTGGAGAAATGGATTTCTGGTAGACCATTAACCAATAGTTTCTTGCTAATTTGTTTCATTTATATGAAATTCAAATGTCCAAACCTTTCATGCCATATCCTACTACTTTCATCAACATGAGTAAGCAGTAAAGCATAATTAGGTTCAATGGATTCAGAAAAAGTATACAATCTAGACTGATGATTTACCTCACTGGTAGAAACCCTCGAGTTGGTTTGCATGTCATAGATGTCCACGGAATTTGGTGTGAAAATGACTTTCTTTCTAGTGCCAAAATTCCTCATTTGATACACGAAGAGAAGGTTGACGAAAAGTTTGGGAACATGCAACACATTCTCAAAGCTTCCGTTGGTGAGTTCAATACTTCCTTTACCAGTGACTTCGACAGAAGAGTTGTCCCCCATCAGAATAAGAGGACATTTGCATGTATCCAATGAGGAATATACTTCTTTTGATGCAACCATGTGATGTGATGCTCCCGATTCTACGATCCAAGCATCAAGAGAGGAGTTAATAGTCATCAAGCCATGGCCATAATTTCCTTTCTTGGGTTTCAGATCTTTTGGCTTCTTCTTCTTGGCACCCTCAGGGATGCGATCCCCAAGGTTGTTTTGTTCAAGTATTTGAGACATTGGATCTATTTTTTTTTGCATGCATGTGGATTCTGGATGGAAGCCTTTCTGATAGTACATGCATTTCTCCCCTTTTCTTCCCTTTCCCCTTTTGGATCCGGAGGCATCGGTGAAGGGTTTTGTGTACCCTTCCTTCTTCAGATGTGCATGATATTTACGTTTATATTTATATTTATATTTATGATATTGATGGCTTCCATCTTGCACAGTAAGTGCATGCGCCTTTGGGCCTTTGATTTTTCCTATGTTGATGAGCTTTGTTTGCTCTTGTGTCAGGGATTTGATAAAGTCCTCAAGAGAAGGCATCTTCCAGGTGGATCCAGAGGAAAATACGACTGAATGGAATGTGAACATGAACACAGAGAAATAAGGACCAATTCTAGATATATTGGTGAGAACCATTTGTTTCTCCTCCTTATATTTATCAACCCCACAAGCTTTGAGTTGCGACAGTAAATCCTTGAATTTTGTAAAGAAATCTTGGATATTGTCGAAGCTTTTTGGATCCAATGTCAGCGACTCCACCTCCAACATGTGTACCCTCATATCATCATGTTTTCCAAAGAGCCCTTCCAAAGTGGTTCAGGCTTCATTGGGAGTCTTACATGAAGATATGTGAAAAAGGAGATCAGGATAAATAAGACTGCAAATTCTTCTCAACGTTTCATACATTCGATTTAAGTACTTGTAATTTTCTATGGCTGATGTCGGTTCTATGTATGTATTCAAGGTTAACCTATACAATCCTCTGGTTCAGAGATGTATGACTATTTTCTCCTTGCATGCAAAGTATTTGTAAGGTGTAAGAATGAATTCTTTTGGGAAATCCATCTTTCCATTGTCTTCAATATTTTGTACCTGCAAAAAATTTTGGTGTATCTTTTGCTTAGTAGTCCGTCGGATATGATACCATGTAAATGTGTTGAGCCTGCACAAAATAGATCTAGGTAGAAAATACCACACACATTTGCAAAGAGAGATTGAAAAAGAAAAAGCAAGAAATAAAGAATGGAAGAATTATCATTAACTGTTATGAATAATGGATAATTTACACATGATATACTCTGTATAACTCAATGAATGCGCACTGGAGGGGAAAGAATGCACCATAGTGGTAGTATAGAGTGATCTGGACATACACCAATAGTTACGGGAGTGAAATTCCCAATATTGGGGATTAAGCGTAATATCTTATGCCCAAGCTTGGGGCCTAAGTGTAATATATTTTCGAGTAGATCCCATTTTTGTGCTCGATGAACATATTCCCTTCATAATATTCAAATTCATAGGATCCTTTTTCTAAAACACATCACATGATATAAGGAATGTTCCACATGGGGTTGAAGTTGCCTGCCCCCAATGGTTCTTTGGATTGATCATACAAGAGGACCAAGTAACCCTCAATGTACTATCGAGGATAGAAAGAATTATCATATTGGACCTTGACACACTGTTTATTCACTTCGATAGTCGTAGAGCAATCACCACGCTGCTCATCTAAGCTCTTTAGGTGTACGAGGCGTTCTTTGAGATCGGAAGTGTCAGGTAGGAGCTTAACTGTCAGTCTAATGGAAGGGATTTCACATTCAATGGGAAGGATCGACTACACATCGTGTAATAACTAAAAAGGAGAAAAACTGGTGGAATTCTTAATCGAGGTTCGGTATGCCCAAAGAATGGGATAAAGCATTAAATTCCAGTCAGATTTTCTCTAGATGACATATTTTTATAAAATGGTCTTGAGAGATTTGTTCACAACCTCTACTTGTCCATTTTACTGGGGATAGTAAGGGGAAGACTGACCATGTTTAAACCCTAGTTTCAATGCTAACTCTTTCATCATTTCATTCTAAAAGTGACCTCCATGATCAGTGACAATATCCCTTGGGATTCTGAACCAGGATATAATTTGATTGAACACAAAGAATATTGCAGTCTTACCATCGTATTTAATTGTAGGCATGGACTCTGTATGTTTAGTAAAGTAGTCTACAACCATGATAATATGATGATTCCCCCCAATTGATGTTGGGTTGGATTCCACAAAATCCACCCCCCACTTGGTGAAGGGACTGACGATGATGATTGGGTGAAAAGGGGATGGATGCGAGCACATTTTCCGAGTGAACCCCTGGAAAGGTTGACACTTCTTGACCACTTCAACACAATCTTTAAAAATTGACGACTAAAAATAACCAGCTCGTAATTTTTTTGGGTTGTCGCAAGCCCAGATAGATGACCACCACAAGCCTAGATAGATTACCACCATAAGCCCCATTATAGAATTCATTAAGAATGGACTCATCTTCCTCGCGAGTCAAGCAATGATGTAGGATATTATCTATTCTTCGATTATACAAAGTGTCGATGACGATAAGGTAGTTTTTATCTTGACGTTGTATACGTGGTCGATCGTCTTGTGAGAGATGCTGAGAGAACTTCAAATTTTGAAGATATATCAAAATATCTCCATACCAGGGGTCCGAGGATGAGATCAAAAAATGTGTTTATCCACGAATTAATCAACATGGACAATGTCCTCATCTAGTCGAGGGAAGTCTAATATCAACTCGGAAAAAACTAGCGATATCTTAGATTTTGTTGAAGTAAAATCGAGGTCAAACTCTTGAAAAATGACAATCCTCTTATTATATTTCTCCCCTATTACATTCCAGTTAAGGTCGTATTGAAATGGATTGACATCAACAATATATAATGTTGTAATCTTTGAACCACATGTATGAAAACCAAGGCTAGATTATCAACGTGAGAGTATTTAAGCTCAGGAAAGATTAAATTTCAACTAAGATACTAGACAATGTGCTCATGGAGCTCACCGTATTCCTCAACTAGAACCATCCCAATCGTCCCTTCATATGCGGTGATATAAAGAAAATAATCTTTGCTGTAGTATGGAGGCTTCAGGAGAGGCCTTGATACCAAGGATTTCTTAAGAGCAGTGAAGGATTTATGGGCTCGCTCATCCCATATAAATGAATTTTCCTTCTTCAAAAGACGCATGAAACCCTTAGTTATATTGGCATACTTCACTATAAACAGACGTAAGAAGTTATCCTTCCCCTGTAAACCTTGAAGTTGGGGGATGTTGCGCGAGGGAGGAAATCGAAGTATAGCCTCAACCTTCATAGGATCCACCAAGATCCCATTCTCATAGACTAAGAATCCTAATAGACGTCCAAACCTAACACAAAATATGCACTTGTCAGGGTTTAAACAAATGCGATAATAATGACATCTCTCAAATACTAGTCGAAGGTGAATGGAATAATCTACTCTCTTGCGAGAATGAGCAGCGAGATCATTGAGGTAAGATTCAAAATTTTGTTTGAGCTCGTGAAAAGTAAAGTTCATGGCGCACTTAAAGGTTTCTTCAGCGTTTTTAATGCCGAAAGGCATTTTTTGGTATGCAAAAGTACCCCAAGGAAAAATAAATGTCGTCTTATGTTGATCCTTGGGTTTGATCTGCATTTGATTGTATCCCAAAAATTCGTCCATAAAAAAAAATACCTCGCTTGTCGCACACTCATCGAGAATCTGATCAATCAAAGGTGTTGGGAAGTTATATTTAGGACAATCCTTATTCAAGTCAGGATATTCCATACACACACAGATGGTTCCTTATTTTGTTTTCACAGGAACGGTATTGGACACCCATTCAGTCAAAGGAACCAGGTAGATGAAACCAACATTAAGCAGTTTCTCCACCTCTGCCTTAATAAAAGGGGCATTTCTAGGATTGATAGCTCTAATACGTTGTCAAACAGGTCGAGCATCCAGATAAGTCTTGATTTCATATGACCAAGCGGATACATAACAAAATTCTTTGAAGAGATCATTGTGGATATGAATTTCTTCAAGCGAATAATCTGCACCGATATCTACATTTTCAATTTTACAATATGGACAAGGTAACAAAGCATGAAAACTTGAAAGGATCACCTCTCACAGAGGTAAAGGTACTAGCAAGACCCCCATATAGGAATAGATCCCCATAAATATCTCTGACACTAATAAGGTATTACACGGTTATCTATGCAACCAACTTTGCGTGATCTCTTGCTTAACTTAGGTGTGAGTGGAGCATCCTGATGTCACTAATTATACAATGGATTTCACCACTCCTTCGTCACACACATATTTTGAGTTTAATATCCTTGGAGAATTTTACTCACAAAATCCAATTCCAAGGCACTAAATCCTATGATTTTTTGTGTACTCTCGAAAATAAAATCATTTCTAATCAATTTTAATTAATTAACATTAAATTTAATGGCGTCTTTTACTCAAAAGATGTGGTCATGAAACTAATGATGATATGACTCATCATATAAAAGAAATGGATATAAAAAAATGCTAAGTCGTAAATTAAAATTCTTTAAAAGATGGTAAGCTTTCAAAATGCGACTTTCAATTCAACTCTGCAATTTCATTAATATGCAATATTTCCATGTATATCAAGATCAATTTTTAAACAACCCAAACATTAAATGAAAAAATAAAAAATGTATATTTTTGTGTTTTTAAAATAAAGAAATGAAAATACAAGGACTGAATAATAGCTTGATATATAGACCCTACTGCAAGCAAACAAAGACAAACCAAGAAGGATACCAAGAAGCAAAGACTTGGACCAAGATGCAAGGAAAACCAATGAAAAAGATGATGAGAAAGAAAAATAGCCTGAAAATTCAACGATAAAAAGGTTTCCTTCCACTCTACAATCACTTAAACATTCAGACAGAGACCCAAGATGACTAAGAAACCATCAAAACTTACTGAGAAAACACCAAACTCATCAAACAAGCTCAAAAAGTTGATGTACGCAATTGTTTAAGGAAAAATCGCGTATGTACATGCCCTATAGAAGGACATACCAAATATGTACGTGTCTATCAAGGGAAAACCTCTGTATATGTATTAAAACACTGCATGTGCAAGGGTTAAGCCAAGAAACTTAGATACAAAGCGACAATAGGATATTAATCAATCAGGTGACAAGGAAATGCAGGCTAACATAGAGCAATCAAAGGAGAAAAACACTCCAAATCCCCAAAATAGAAGACTCATTCCCCAATATGGTCGTCAATTCTGTTACAAGGAAAATCACTCTATGGCATGGGGTAAACCACAACAGACTGAATGAGTGCATTAATCAACTGTAATCCCAAGTATGCTATATAAATGAAAATGCTAACAAGACAAGATAAATAGCTTACCTCGTTCAGACGTTCGATGAAGACCACCATTGAGCACTTGACTCAAAGCTTTATACCTTCAACTTGTCCTCAACAACCAAGATACACAAGCATATGGTGATAATATATAAAGTTATCACATACAATAGCATAATCCATTAACATTCAAAACAAATGCACCCATGGAATAATAATTCAAATATTTGCAAGACATCAATTGGACGAGAAAATAGTATTTATATTAAAATATGATCAACAAAAGTGTATGAGGGACAAAATTTCGTGTCGACACAACTCAGAACCAAGAAACTAAGTCCCTTCCAGTTGGGCCTCCACCACTACAATCCTCCACCAAAGGAAAGCTCATATAAGAGGGAAGATCTTGGACGCTGAACAATGTGTTCAAACTTTAAAGGACAAAGGGATGAAAACTCAATATGAAGTGAAAATTTTCTCCAGAGAAACTTTGCTCTCAAAAGTTGAATTCTCCCTCTTCCACAGTTTAGATATGGCCCAATTTGTAGCCTTCAAATGGAACTAAAGGGCCGATTCAGAACGTTTCTAGTATATGGAAACTCAAGGATCATGGATCTTGTGACGTGACATGGAAACCGAACACAATTTTTAATTTTGGGCACAAAACCTGATGTACGCAGGATGTAATGGTACAACCTACATATACACTTGTTGTATAACTGTTAGGGTGCATATATGCTGAAAAATATGATTTTTAGCTCTGGGAAGTGCAAAAGGGGACTTCAAATCTACATAGAGAAATGGAAAAGGCCTTCTGAGAAAGTTGCATGGGGTGAGGCAAATCTTTCTATAACACTAGATCATCATGTCTATAAAATATTAAAAGATTCCGTGTTTGAAATTTCTGGTAGCTGCACATCGTCACGTCAGACGTCATGATTAGGTGTTATGGCGTCACAACATATACCATTACATTAGAAGGATTTGCAGACAGGCTTGGAATTTGATGTTGCAGGTGATGTTTTTTTGGTCTTAAGATTGGTTTTGATAGATTTCATGACAGAAGTCATAGTCGACATCAATAGATTTTGACGTATGGTGTCACAACATACATCATTAGTTTACAAGCATTTCCACACATGGATGGAATTCGACGCTGTTTGTGGCACTACAATTTTGTTTTTCATCAAATATTAAAAGAATTCATTTTCAAATTTCCCATAGATGCACGACGTCACTGCAAACGTCATGATTCGATGCCATGGCTTATAATATGAAGATGAATCACAATTTTCTTTGTTTTGAATCACAATTTTCACTGCAAACTTCATGATTCGATGTCATGCCTTATAATGGAACAAAATACTAGGAAGGATCTTAGGCCATACCTAATGGTCATGGTGGGCATGGTTGTTTCTGGGCTACCAAACATATTTTTTATATTTCCTCATTAGCCCCTTCATATACTTCCTTAATATCTAGTAATGAAGTGTGATTCTTACTTACATGTCTTTACTCACATGTATCACATATATCTACATTATTCAAGGGGAATTCCCATAAAGGGTGCTTTTACCAACATTTAGAACAAAAGATGGCTAATGCCAAATATACCTCTGATTTCTTCTTTCTGGCTTCCATAGTGTCTAAGTGAGAGATGAGTGAAATAAAAATAAAAATATTAAAATTATATATTATGTGTAAATGTGTTGAACCTACACACAATAGATCTATATAGAAAATACCACACACATTTGCAGAGAGAAATTGATAAAGAAGAAGCAAGAGAGAAAGAATGGAAGAATTCTCATTAACCATTATGAATAATGAATAATTTACACATGATATATTCTGTATAACTCAATGAATGTGCACTAGAGGAGAACCAATGCACCATAGTGGTGGTATAGAGTGATATGGACACACACCAATAGTTATGGGAGTGAAATGTCACCTAATCTAATATCTCAGGAAGTTACGGGTGTGAACTACCAACTAGTTGAGTTAACTAGTCAACCAGTCTTCAGTTAACTAACTGAATAGAGTGTAGTGAGGAGTAGATCAATGAATAAAGGGTAATGCACTAGTCTGGTGATGATCCCAAGGAAAGTGTTCATTAGCATGGTGATGATCCCAATGTTGCATGGTGACAAAACCAATGCAACATCTAGACTCAACTCAACTAGTCAAACTAAAGTGTCAACTGAAGAGAATATTATCCAGGTGGAATATTCTCCCATAAAATATATGATATTGGATAATGAATAATAATGAATAAAAAACAAGGAAAAATAAATCCTAGGTGTGTGTAAAGTAACTCTAACACTCCCCCTGAACATCACTATGGTGAAAATAAAAAATGGGTCTTGGCAACGAGGCCATGTTAGGTACCCAAATACACAAGATACATTGAAAATAAAGTGAGGAAAGCGGGAAAAACTCATGGGAACGCCCCCCCTCACGGTATAATGTATGTAAAAAGAAGAACTATAGTTTTTAGTAAATTGTGTCCTTCACTCCAACACGACTTCACAAAGAATGGAACTTCTGCTCAGTGAAGGTCTTGGTGAAGATGTTTGTTGTTTGTTCTGATAAAGGACAGAATTATAGGTCGATGATCCCCTCATGTACTAAGTCCTGGAGGTATTGCATGTGGATATCGATGTGCTTCGTCCATTTCCTATGAACTGGATCTCTGCAGAACTTCAGAGTGCTCTGGTTATCACACTAGATGATGATCGACCGATGAAAGTGAATGCCCAACTTAGTGAGAAAATGTTGTAGCCAAGCCACATAGCCTGAGTGGTTATGTTAAATACCCCTCTGTACTCTACCTCAGCTGAAGATAGAGAAATGACAACTTTCTTCTTACTCGACCAACATATAGGCGCAGAACTAAGACTGAGTGAGTAACCAGATGTGGAATTTTGATCAGTGCTATCTCCTCCCCAGTCAGAATCAGTAAACCCGATGATATATAGTTTAAAGTATGTTACATAGTGAATCCGAAAGGTGATGGTGCCCTATACGTATAGAAGGATACACTTTGCATCCTTCCAATGTAGTTCATGTGACTCCTACATGAACCTAGAAACTGTGCCATAGGACTTTGATCTTCTTTCCAAACTGCGTCTCAACCAGAGCTTTGAAAATCAGGGATTTGTAAAGCTGCGAAAATTCCCAAGGGGAAAATACCTAGGGACAAATGATTTTGGAATATATAGCATATGGGAGGAGGCAAGACGCTTCCCAGTATGCTGGGGAAATAATTAACACTTGTTGTTATGAACACTGCTTTCTGAGTGTGAGGCAAGGAGAAGTTTTCTGAAAATGAATAAGGAATATAGCAAAGGAGGATTTCTGGAGTTCTCCCTCATGGACTCAAGCTAGGGGATGAAAAAAGTAGGTAGATTGGCTATTGTGTTCTAAGATTGTGAGGAACTTGGTTGTTCCATTTGTTTTTCAACAACTTACTCAGATATGTCCATCTATTCTTTCTCTAATCGAATGTTATTTTGATTAATGGTTGATAGAATACATCTACTTAACTCTGGATGAATGTCTATGTTGCTTAAATTACTGATGGAATGGAATAAATTGTGGGATAAACCCTTACAGTTTTAAGTGTATTCATTGAGTAAATTTTATGTGTGTGCTAGTAGTGAATGGAACTGAATTTTGTAAATATATTGGAGGATGAATCTAAGTTCAACAAGATCAGTACCATATTACTTCTACACATCACAGACATGTGATTACGTATGTGTAGGAAATCAACTGAAGGAAAATAATTAGACTGTACAAATTCTAAATAAAGTTATGGAAGTGGACATGAGATTTAAATATATATGTATACTGATATTGTTGTAAGTTAATACACAGAACCGTATTACTTAGTTAAAAATATCAGACTGTGTACATGACAAGACAAGACATAAGATGGATATCTATATATGATAGGAATAACCATATAGATATATATATATATATATATATATATAGAGAGAGAGAGAGAGAGAGAGATATACATATATATAGCTGCTATACAAAACTTTTCATAACTATTGAACATCTAACAACTCATACCATAAGATTATCCATGTTGGTTACATGAGAAAATTGAGTAAATCTTCCATCTTTATGACTATGCCAATAGCATAAAATTGTATAGTTCAGTTATTACACAAAACAAAGTGCCTTGTTTTGATATACAATAACGTAGGAGCGAAAGGATTAGTGAATTAAAATACATAAAACATGTTTCATATCCCAGAGAGAGACCAATGTTTAACTGAATTTTCAACTCTACATAACACTACGTTTATAAATCTCAAATAGTGAAATCATATGACAGTATGGGGTTTCCCCTATGTATTTTCTTTAAAACCTAAATATACAAATGAACAACTATAATAGGAGTATGGTATAAATTCCCATGATAACGGTATTCTAGGACAGAGCCGTTTCATTCAATAGAAACTGGAATAATAAATTTTGAGAGCGTTGTAAAATGGAACCCGAGTATCTTTTGCAAAAGATGATGTCCTAGAATCCAAAGACTTTGAATGCACACAGATCCTATAAGGAGACCAAGGGAAACATAATTAGTATTTAGTTGAAAGCAAAAAAAAATTCAAATACTGAATGTAGAATAAATTACCAGGGTAAAATGTTTACAAAAAGAGACAACACAAATGAAAATTCAGACTGCACTTAGCTTGCGGTTTTGGGAGAAAATGTCGTCTTTCCTCTTTGCACCCATGACAAAATCATCCACAGTCTTGAAGGGGTGGAGTGGGCCAAGGATATCCTGATGGGTACCCTCACAGTTGACTAGGGGTCCCATCATTAGATTATAGTAATCAATCTTTAATCCATGATTTCAGAAAGAAACTAAATAATTAACATCCTAAAAACTAGAATAAATAGTAAAGAATGTACAGTATAAAACATGACCTACAGGGTTGCCCGATTGGCCACGGAATAAGGTTACGAGTCTTTTTATCAAAACTATATTGGAAATAAATACAAGGCAGTCACGGACAAAGTCCTGGACAAAACTAGGGTTTCTTGCCTTGATGCGATTTAAATAAAACAAAACGAATAAGACATCCAAATCTATAGAAAAACAGGCAAGGGTAATTCCTCGGTTATGTCGAAAAGCTCCGAAATAAAGATACACGACCAGAGTATTAGAATTTATTCTTACTTATATAAATGTGTGGTAGAGTAAGTAGAGTAAATTTAGTTAAAAACCATACTTATATACTTGGGGAAGATGATTTATTTAAACATATCAGGGGCAAGGTGTTCACAGAACTCGCTATAACCGCGGAAAACTCTCTCATGATTCTTAAACCTTCTTACCGTGTAATTGTTTGGGATACGATGAGAATATTATAGGCCGAGTGTTATGAGCATATACTTAGTCAAGAAAATACTCTATGCTTATAGTGGGCAGGGTTACAAAAAGAAAACGTGTCGTGCCAGCTCTAAAACGAATCAAAACCTTGGCAAGCACTGAGTTGTGTATCCTCAAAAAATTAATAGATCGAAAGATTCAGGAGACTTCATTAAATAAAATTCAAAGCTACACAATGTCTTCCTAACCATAATTAAAAAATCAAAGGCAAAAAAATCATAAGGAAAATGCCCTTCCACACAGTTGAAAAACCCAGTTATTAACTAGGGTAGAAAACCCAAGAAAAATCCATGAAGTATACAGTTAAAACCAGGAAGAGATAAGGAGTTAGGTCAAAGAAACAAGATATCTGAAAGGCTCAACAATGGACTATCCTCTATATCAGGCACGGAAACACTAAGAACTCAGA
Organism: Picea sitchensis; assembly: GCA_010110895.2. Lineage (NCBI taxonomy): Eukaryota > Viridiplantae > Streptophyta > Pinopsida > Pinales > Pinaceae > Picea > Picea sitchensis. The sequence goes on from SNQJ01S0030895.1 coordinate 18,053, forward strand.
AAAAGCAACAAAGACATACAGTAATCTGTCCTTATTCTTATGGATAAACTGGAGAAGTGGACATCCTCGACCCTTTAACACTTTGAAACCAGAATTGTCTACGGTTTGGCACAAAGGAAACGATCGTCACAGAGCACAAGGGTTCCTAAAACAATACTGATATAGAAGGTAAGGATGAAACCAAAGTAAAACCCTAAACCCTGTTGGGTGAAATGAGAATGCCAAAGCTCTATACCAGACCACTGAAGACAGTCCATTCGTGCTATTAATAAATTCGAAAGGACTGATACACATAGTAATTTTTATAACACATAGACTTCGAATATAAATAAACAAAATTTCTTACGTCTCTTAAGGTGGTGTCCAGTGGGTGTGGTCCACCAAGCATTTTTTGCACCAAAGTAAGCCAACATCACTGACGTTGGCCATGCCAGAGAGAAGAATAGTAATAGGGTTAATTTTGAACGTGTTTTGCAGAATACGTAGAGCCAATGTGAAGAATGAAACAATAGTCTTAGGAAAACCCTTCGGCGATTAGTTCAATGACGTTAATGACGATCTGTACCTAGGCCATGTGATCAGGGAAATGTGACAAAATTATAATCGACACAGTAAAATGTGATGGCCCCAAGGAGATGTGTTATATAATGCCATAAATGTCGTTGGCAGGGTTCATTTACACCATGATAGTCGTATCTATGATAACCTCGCATAAGACTTATGGAAACGTAATGACAGTTATTTCTGGGCTATAGTTTAGTCTTCTCTTCTAGTTTAGTTAGAGTTCTATTCTTTACATCAAATTCTGTTAGCCTTGTTCCAGGGTTAGTGTTAATGAGAATGGTAAATAACCAGAAATGAGCAACATGTACCGACCGTTTAGCTACAACTTTGCTAAGACTTAACACCTTCACGTATTGAATGTCGTATTGGTAAATTAATCGTTCAATAAATACATTTCACATACGACCAAGGGATTGATTCATTACATTTGAACAAGGGTCATTATATGCATTGATGTGTTTTCCATAGTATGTCTATAAAGTGCGCGACTAGAATGCATATTCCATGGTGAGTATATATATACATATATATTATTTTTAAGTACTTAAGATACATTCCACCTTCCTTGAGATTAGGATTGAGATAGAGTCTTTCATTTACATTTGTTCAAGGACATGGTAAGTGTAAATGGTGGAAAGTAAAAAGGGTAATATAATCAATTTATAGTATAATTAAGAAATGTTTGGAGAAGTAATGGAAGGATTGAATTATTCTAATGACCCTAAGAAAAAAACATTTAATGGGTAAATTTGGGGTACATTGCATATGGTATTAGAGAAAAGGTTACATCACTTGGACCTTAAACAGGGCAAAAAATATTTGCTTAGCACAGATTTTCTATTTTACGAAAAACTAACAAAAAAATTACTGTTACAAACAAAAAAACTTTATTTCTGTTTTGATCATGGAAACATAGAATGAATATGAGATCAGAATCGAAGAGAATCATGAGAAAATACCTCCTGAAGAAAAGAGGAAGAACAATGACAGAATTTCACCTGCCGAGGTTCTGGAAACTATGAGAAATATCATTATGGAACTGCAAGTTTTCAAGGCAGACAATGAGAAACTGAAAAAAACACAACAAGAACAACAAGAAATAAATGAAGTACTACTACGAAGCATAGTAACAAAGAGGATCCCAAAGGACGATAACCAGGAAGAAGAGGTCAGTAAAAGGGCCTCCAATAATTCTGGTCCTTAAGCAGAAAAAGGGGACCACTCTTCTAAAGGTACACCATCAGCAGAAGGTAAAACAACCATAGGAAGGAAAAGGAAACAACTGGATCACCTAGAGGGAGAGTTTAAGAAAATAAAACCGTCCACCTTTGACAAGGAATCCAAGATAGGGGAGGAGGCTGAAGCATGGTTACTAGACATAAAAAATTATTTCCAGATGTACAACTATTCCAACAATATGAAGGTCAGAATGGGCATCTATAACCTGAAAGGAAAAGAAAGCATATGGTGGCAGGGCCTGAAGTTGGCCAAGGGCCTAAAGGAAAAACAGATGGAGTGGTCGGATTTTAAGAAATATGTTAAGAAATAGTACTTATCTGAAAGTTACTATGAAAGAAAAAACGAAGAGTTTTATGAGCTATGACTCGGTCAAATGGATATGGATGACCTGATAAACAAATTATTGGAATTATTAAGGTTTGTGCCTTATATCCAGGAGGACAAAGTAAAAATCCAACTGTTCCTAAGCTATTTACGATAGTCCTATAAGGACAGAATCGAATTCGACAACCCCAAGTCCTTAAGTGAAGTTTTCAGGAAGGCTCAAATGTGTTATGACCAATACAAACATCGGTCAGAATTTCCCAAGGCATGGAAAGACAAGAAACAAGACTGAATGACCTAGCGGAAGAAGGGATATCAGCCAGACCCTTATCGTAATGCAACAAAGATTTTTCCTAGGAAATATTTTCACTCCAACAACCATAACACCCAAGGAGGTGGCAAACCAGTTAATCTGGGAAAGAAGAAGTTTGGGGACAGCCCCCATGAACCATTAAAATGTTGAGAATGTAGAGAACCTCACTTAAGGAGGAACTATCCACATTTGAATTCAACATCCAGGACTGTGGTTCACAAACTACAAGAAGCCTCTATGGTGGGAGATGTGGGCAGAAGTTTACATCGGATCAATGTAGCCGTGGATGGCCGACAAGCTGATAATGAGTCCATCGTAGTGGAAATTGAAGGTAAAGTTGACAATAATCCTGTTTTTGTTTTAATTAGTCTAGGAGCTACTTTGAGTTATACTGCTCATGGTGTAGTGGATTCAAATAAACTTAAGAAAACAAGACATGCAGAATCTTGGCTAGTACAAGTAGCAACAGGACCAAAAAGAAAATTATTTGATTTTATCTCCGACTGTGAGTTCAGTTTAGGTGGTCAAAACAAAAAGATAAATATGAATATTTTTTCGTTAGGGTATTATGATATAATTATTAGAATGGACTGGTTAGAAAGGCATAAAGTAGTTTTAGATTGTTATGAAAAATCACTCAAATATACAGATGAAAACGACACTGTTAGGACAATACAAGGCATACAAAAACTAGTCTTAGTTAGGCATATTTCAACAATGCAATTTAAGAAGTGCATGAGAAAGGGTTGTCAGATTTATGTTATCCAAGTGACAAATCTATTGGAAAAGGAAAAAAAACCTAGCGTAGAGGATTTTGTCGTCTTGCATGATTTTAGAGATGTGTTTGTTGATGAGACACCTGAATTGCCCCCAAGGAGAGAGATAGACTTTTCTATCGATCTACTACATGGTTCAACTCCTATATCTAAGGCTCCCTACCGAATGAGTTTACCTAAATTAATAGAATTAAAGATTCAACTACAAGAAACGTTGGACAATGAATACATCTGGCCAAGTGTCTCACCATGGGGAGCACTAGTCCTTTTTGTTAAAAAGAAATACGTAACCCTAATATTATGCATTGATTACAGACAATTGAACAAAATGACTATTAAGAACAAATACCCCTTACCTAGAATCAATGATCTGTTTGATCAAGTAGGTGAGGAAAATATATTTTCTAAATTGGATTTAAGATCTGGTTATCATCATGTTAGAATCAAATATGAGGACATAAGTAAAACAACATTCAGAACGAGATATGGGCATTACGATTTCGTGGTTATACCGTTTGGTCTCACTAATGCACCAATGACATTTATGTGTTTAATGAGCAACATTTTCAGTTAGTACCTAGATAAGTTTGTTTTGGTATTTATTGATGATATCCTAGTGTATTCTAAAACAAAAGAAGAACAAAAAGAACATCTAAGGATATTCTAGTGTATTGATTTTTATCAAAAGAAAATACAATNATACCTAGGACATGTAATATCTGAAGAAGGTAGTGTAGTCTATCTTGAGAAAATAAGAGACATCATGGAATGGTCGATCCCTAAGGACGTAGTGGACATCCGATCATTCACGGGAATCACTAGATATTACCATAGATTTAAAGAGGGATTATTCAAGATTGCGTACCCTATCACATCATTACAAAAGAAGGGAACCAAGTTTAATTGGTCACAAAAATGTCAGGACAATTTTAATAAGTTAAAGGAATTGTTAACAACCACACCCATTTTAAAGGTAGAAGATTCGGACAAAGACTTCAAAGTCTATGTGGATGTGACTAAATAAGGTTTGGGAGGTGTCCTAACTCAAGAAGGGCACATTATTTGTTATGAGTCCCAAAAACTAAAAGAGCATGAACGAAACTACGTCACTCATGAATTAGAGTTAGCATATGTCATCCACACATTAAAGATGTGGCGACACTATATAATGGGCAGAAAAATTATGTTATTAAATGATAATAGTGGACTGAAATTTTTGTTTACTCAACCAGACCTTAATGCAAGCCAAGCAAGATGGTCGACCTTCTTGAGCGAAATTGACTTCGAGGTAAGACACATCAAGGGTAAGGAAAAAAACGTGACTGATTCTTTAAGTAGAAGAATTTATGGGCTATTTGAAATAAACATTAGCAAGGTTGAAAGCGATCTTGAGCAGAGGATATAGGCTGCAAGTAATAATGATAAAAATTACATTGAAACAGTGGAAGATTTACGAAATAGTGCAGAAAATTTAGACATAATAGATCTGAGTTTGGATAGAAATGGCCTACTAAGATTTAAAAACAGATTATACATACCATATTCTGTTGAATTAAAGTTAACAATTTTGGGCGAAGTACACAAGAAACCATACTCTGGTCATCCAGGATACCAGAAAATAGTAACAACACTACGAAACTTATTTTATTGGCCTAATATGAAGGGAGAAACAACATAATACTGATCTAAGTGCCAATATTGTTAATAGGTGAAAGATGAACACCATCATCCAACCAGTCTGTTACAACCTCTACATGTGTCGGAATGGAAATGGGAGACTATATCACTGGATTTTGTTACAGGTTTGCCTAGAACTCAAAAATAAAATGATTCAATTATGGTAGTAATCAATAAGATTAGTAAGTCTGCACACTTTATTCCTGTAAAGTCTAATTTTAAAGATATTAACATCACTGAAATATTCATGAAATAAAGTTTTAGACTGCATGGTATTCCTAAAATGGTGATTTCGGATAGACGTAAAATTTACATCTACATTTTGGAAAGAATTGTTTCCAGGGTTAAATAATAACTTGAATTTGAGCACAAGATATCATCCAAAAATGGATGGGCAGAACGAACGACTAAATCAAATCATGGTAGATATGCTACAAATGTACGTAAGGACAAAGCCAAGTAAGTGGGGAAGACTGCCTGCACTTGGTGGAATTTGCGTACAACAATGGTTACCATACATCGGCTAAAATGAGCCCCTTCGAAGTACTGTATGGAAGAAAGTGTACAAATCCAATTTGTTAGCGAAACCCAGTTGAAAGACTCATAGTGGGACCTGAAATGCTCCAAGAAATGGAGAATACGGTAAGAAAATTACAAAATAATTTGAAAGAAGCACAGAACAGACAGAAAAGTTATGCAGACCTGAAAAGAAGACACCGGGAATTCCTAGTGGGAGACCACGTTTATTTAAAATTCAAAGGCAGAAGAAGTTCACTAAATATAGGAAACTTTTTCAAGATGGCACCCAGGTTTTGTGGCCCTTTCGAGATCTTAGCTCGAATTGGACTAGTGGCATACCAACTTGCACTTCTTGCAAATCTGAAAATTCATAATGTATTTCATGTTTCTTTGTTAAAAGATTATGTTCATGATCCCACTCACATGATCGATTGGAACATGGTGTAGATGGAGCCAAAAGTCTAGTTCCAAGCAGAACCTCTATGAATTCTAGATATGAGAGAAATAACATTATGGAACAGAACCATCGCCTATGTCAAAATGCAATGGAAGCACTTTAGGCCTGAGGAGGTCACTTGGGAATTGGAGGGAGATCTGTAGAAATCTCATCCAACCCTGTTCTGAGAAAGGAATGAACACCGAGGACAGTGTTTCACTGAAGAGGGAAAGGATGTAATATCCCCAAAAATAAATTATTATTAAGTCTGAAAATACTTAGGAATTTATTTCCATTTTTGGTAAATTTGAAATTGGAAAATTATTGCCATTTATGGAAATTTTGAATTTCAAATTTAGTTAATTGTGAATTATGATTATGACTGTGGAGAAAAGATTTGATTTGTTCCAACCAACTCTTTGACTATGACACTTATAAGAAACAAATATTTTTATATTTATTGCTGATAGACAAATGGAACAACCAGGTTGAAATCAGTTGACCATGACTCCATGAGTGGGGAACATGTTGGAACTACCTTAGGGTTGAATGTTACAAGTGGAAAATCAGCAATTTGGCAATTGGAAGCCCCTGAAAATCGGGGATTTGTAAAGCTCCGAAAATTCCCAAGGGGAAAAGACCTAGGCACAAATGCTTTTGGCATATATAGCATATGGGAGGAGGTGGGACGCTGCCTAGTATGCTGGGGAAATAATTAACACTTTATGTTATGAACACTGTTTTCTGAGTGTGAGGCAAGGAGAATTTTTCTAAAACTGAATAAGGACTATAGCAAAGGAGGAGTTATGGATTTCTCACTCATGGACTCATGGTCATACTAGGGGATGAACGGAGCAAGTAGATTGGATGTTCTGTTCTAAAGTTGGGAGGAACTTGGTTGTTCCATTTGTTTTTCAACAACTTACTCATATATATCCATCTACTCTTTCTCTGATCGAATGTTATTTTAGTTAATGGCCGGTAGAATACATCTACTTAACTCTGGATGAATGTTTATGTTGCTTAAATTACTGATGGAATGGAATAAATTGTGGGATAAACCCTTACAATTTTAAGTGTACTCGTTGAGTAAATTTTCTGTGTGTGTTAGCAGTGAATGGAACTAAATTTTGTAAATATATTGGAGGATGCATCTAAGTTAAACATGATTAGTACCATATTACTTCTACACATCACAGACATGTGATTATGTACGTGTAGGAAATCAACTGAAGGAAAATAATTAGACTGTACAAATGATAAATAAAGTTCTAGAAGTGGAAACGAGATTTAAATATATATGTATACTGATATTGTTGTAAGTAAATACACAAAACTGTATTGCTTAGTTAAAAATATCAAACTGTGTACATTACAAGACAATACATAGGATGGATATTTATATATGATAGGAATAACCATATAGATATATATAGACATATATACATATATATAGTTGTTGTACAGAACTTTTCATAACTATTGAACATCTAACAACTCATACCATAAGATTATCCATGCTGGTTACATGAGAAAATTGAGTAAATCTTCCATCTTTATGACTATGCCAATAGCATAAAATTGTACAGTTCATTTATTCCAAAAAACAAAGTGCCTTGTCTCGATATACAATAACGCAGGAGAGAAAGGCTCAGTGAATTAAAATACATAAAACATGTTTCATATCCCAAAGATGGACCAATGTTTAATTGAGTTTTCAACTCTACATAACATTGTGTTTATAAATCTCAAATAGTGAAATCATATGACAATATTGGGTTTCCCCTATGTATTTTCTTTAAAAACTGAATATACAAATGACCAGTTGTAATAGGAGTCTAGTATAAATTCCCAAGATAATCGTATTCTAGGACAAAACCGTCTAATTTGATAGAACCTGGAATAATAAATTTTGAGAGCACTATAAAATGGAACCCGAGTACCTTTTGCACAAGATGATGTCCTAGGATCCAAAGACTTTGAATGCGCACAGATCCTATAAGGAGACCAAGGAAAATATAATTAGTATTTAGTTGAAAGCAAACAAAATTTCCAATACTGAATGTAGAATAAATTACCAGGGTAAAATGTTTACAAAAAGACACAACAAAGATGAAAATTCAAACTGCACTTAGCTTGCGATTATGGGAGAAAATGTCGTCTTTCCTCCTTACACCCATGAGAAAATCATCCAAAGTTTCGAAGGGGTGGAGTGGGCCAAGGATCACCTCATGGGTACCCTCGTAGTTGAACAGGTGTCCCATCATTAGATTATAGTAATCAATCTTTAATCCATCATTTTAGAAAGAAAGTAAATAATTAACATCCTAAAAACTAGAATAAATAGTAAACAATGTACATTATAAAATGTGACCTACAGGGTTGCCTGATTGGCCACGGAATAAGGTTACTAGTCTTTTTATTAAAACTATCTCGGAAATAAATACAAGGCAATCGCAGACAGATTCCTAGACAAAACTAGGGTTTCTTTCCTTGATGTGATTTAAATAAAACAAAACGAATAAGACATCCAAATCTGTAGAAAAACAGGCAAGGGTAATTCCTTGGTTATGTCCCAAGACTCCGAAATAAAGATACACGACCGAAGTTTTTGATCCATCGGACCTTTTAATGACTATGGTTGAGTTTTAATTTTGCATGTGTTAATTAACCATTCGAGAAACTTAATGAAAGAATGAGTAAATAAGAGGAATTATGAAAGCCATATACACATTTGCAGATCTGAAATGAAATAAAAGACAACAAACCATAACACGATAATTGATAACGGAGTTCGACACAACTTTGCCTACGTCTCCGGGCCTTTGTCTCTGTGGGGGAGGCTTCTTTATTTCTGTTCAAAACCTCAAAAGTACATCGTATTAGTGCTAATTGGCTACAAGACTGATCTGGTCATGTTCGTCCAGATCTCTAGGACCCTGCAAAGAAAATGGCACGCAAAACAGACGTCCAGATCTACCAGAAATGACCTGCAAGCGTCTACTCCTCAATATCTTCCCTGCATAAAAATGGCTTTGGCTTGGCTTCCCTTCAGCATAAATCTGCTTTTTCTATCCTTGACTGTCCTCCATGGCCTCAAACAGGCCTAGTTTTTATAGATCTGAAGTTGGTTATCCATCCCCAACTTCCTCCAAAACTTTGGCCTCCAAAAATGCCCAATATCTCCCAAAAATTGAGAAAATCAATTATTAACAGGCAATAAATCAATGAAAATCCCAAAATTTAGCATCAAAACCCACTTTTGTTTAATTTTAGACGATTAGCCCCCTAGGCCTGGTTGTGCGACCCTATTCGCGGTCACATGGGCTATATTTGGCCAAGCGCTAGCCTAAAGGCTAAGCGTTGGCCCCCTGTCCCCGACTCGCTCCTGGTCATGGGGTGCTTTCATAGGTCCACGGGCTAATTGTATATAACTTCCCACTCCCAAATGGTGGACAGGCCCTTGGTCATGTGGGATCCGCTTGGGATCTGAGGGATAGACCCTATCCACACACACCCGCAGTGTTCAATCCTCCGCGCTCCCGGTTGCATGGTGTACAATAAACTGTGGTCGTATGTCAATGCCGAGGGCTGGGGCTAAGCCCCGACCCTTTCCCCCATCGAATAAACCATAATTTAAACTTAAATAAATTGATTGACATATAGTTTTTAAGACCCAGCATTGGGGCGGACGGTTAGCCCGGTCCTGCCAGTCCTTTGCTCGGAGGATAGGTCGCGGGTTCGACCTTCGTCGAAACCATATAATTTTAGACAAAACCACTAACCAAACACAGAGTGCCACATGGCATCCCATGACTGGGCCACGTGGCACCTCAAAAACCAACAGAATAATTCCAAGTGTTGATCGTTGAATGGTCCACATCACCTGTCAACCCTACCAGCTGTCAGCCTGTGCGTCTGCCACATGTCTTCCACCGTACCTCCCCAGTCAGCTGCTGACGTCATCCCGTGCCACGTGTCACCCTTACAGTGGTGACACGTGTCACCCATAGATTGGTCCAACTGTCTGCCCGTACGCCACATTGGCCTGCCACATGTTGCCTCCAGGGGTTGCCACATCACCTGTGCGACCGTACGGCCTGTACAGTCAGCATGCCACGTGGCAATGTACAGACTGTACAGTCATCCCCTTTTTTTTGCCTGTTTTCCTTTTCGGCCAGAATGCGATATCTTGCGCATACAGAGCCCGTTTGACGAAGTAAATATATGGTCGGAATCAGGAAGACGAGGCAGACACAATGGTGTTAGTTTCGTCAGATTCCGAGCACTTTCATTTTTGAGCATTTTTAAGCCCTGTCAAGCTTCTGGATCCGATTCCGGATCACACCTCCCCACAAAAAGACCTTTTGGTCACCAAAATCTTACTGACCAGTCAACAAGCTCGGGATAGGCCACCCGGCTTGTCCGCTGTCTCTGAACTTTGTCATGTGCACCTATCTCATCAAGATCAACTGTAACACAATCATGACAACTGACAGTATATTGTTAGCCATTTTAACCCTGTTACATCTTATTGAAGCCACTATCATCCATGTAGAAAACATTACTAATGACAGTATCAAAAAGACGACTGCAAATGAGCTGATATACTTGAAATATCTGCACGACATG
>SNQJ01S0030895.1:28582-58838 GCA_010110895.2 Picea sitchensis
TAGGCGCGGAACCAAGACTGAGTGAGTAACCAGATGTGGAATTGTGATCAGTGCTATCTCCTACCCAGTCAGAATCAGTAAACCCGATGAGATATAATTTAGAGTCTTCTACATAGTGAATCCCAAAGGTGATGGTGCCCTATACATATCAAAGGATATGCTTTGCATCCTTCCAATGTAGTTCATGTGACTCCTACATGAACCTAGAAATTGCGCCATAGGACTTTGATCTTCTTTCCAAACTACGTCTCAACCAGAGCTTTGAAAATTAGGGATTTGTAAAGCTGCGAAAATTCCCAAGGGGAAAATACCTAGGGACAAATGCTTTTGGAATATATAGCATATGGGAGGAGCCAAGAAACTGCCCAGTGTGCTGGGGAAATAATTAACACTTGCTATTATGAACACTTCTTTCTGACTATGAGGCAAGGATAAGTTTTCTGAAAATGAATAAGGAATATAGCAAAGGAGGATTTATGGAGTTCTCCCTCATGGACTCATGGTCAAGCTAGGGGATGAACAAAGTAGGTAGATTGGCTATTTTGTTCTAAGATTGGGACAAACTTGGTTGTTCCATTTATTTTTTGACAACTTACTCAGATATGTCCATCTATTCTTTCTCTAATCAAATGTTATTTTGATTAATGGTTGATAGAATACATCTACTTAAATATGGATGAATGTTTATGTTGCTTAAATTACTGATGGAATGTAATAAATTGTGGATAAACCCTTACAGTTTTAAGTGTATTCATTGAGTAAATTTTCTGTGTGTGTTAGCAGTGAATGGAACTGAATTTTGTAAATATATTGGAGGATGAATCTAAGTTAAACAAGATCAGTACCATATTACTTCTACACATCACAGACATGTGATTACGTATGTGTAGGAAATCAGCTGAAGGAAAATAATTAGACTGTACAAATTCTAAATAAAGTTATGGAAGTGGACATGAGATTTAAATATATATGTATACTGATATTGTTGTAAGTAAATACACAGAACCGTATTACTTAGTTAAAAATATCAGACTGTGTACATGACAAGACAAGACATAGGATGGATATCTATATATGATAGGAATAACCATATAGATATATAGAGAGAGATGTATACATATATATAGCTGCTATACAAAACTTTTCATAACTATTGAACATCTAACAACTCATACCATAAGATTATCCATGTTGGTTACATGAGAAAATTGAGTAAATCTTCCATCTTTATGACTATGCCAATAGCATAAAATTGTACAGTTCGTTTATTACAAAAAACAAAGTGCCTTGTTTTGATATACAATAACGCAGGAGCGAAAGGATCAGTGAATTAAAATACATAAAACATGTTTCATATCCCACAGAGAGGCCAATGTTTAACTGAATTTTCAACTCTACATAACACTACGTTTATAAATCTCAAATAGTGAAATCATATGACAGTATGGGGTTTCCCCTATGTCTTTTATTTAAAACCTAAATATACAAATAACCAACTATAATAGGAGTATGATATAAATTCCCATGATAACGGTATTCTAGGACAGAGTCGTTTCATTCAATAGAAACTGGAATAATAAATTTTGAGAGCATTGTAAAATGGAACCCGAGTATCTTTTGCAAAAGATGATGTCCTAAAACCCAAAGACTTCGAATGCGCACATATCCTATAAATAGACCAAGGGAAACATAATTAGTATTTAGTTGAAAGAAAACAAAATTTCAAATACTGAATGTAGAATAAATAACCAGGGTAAAATGTTTACAAAAAGAGACAACACAGATGAAAATTCAGACTGCACTTAGCTTGCGGTTCTAGGAGAAAATGTCGTCTTTCCTCCTTGCACCCATGAGAAAATCATCCACAGTCCTAAAGGGGTGGAGTGGGCCAAGGATAGCCTGATGGGTACCCTCGCATTTGAATAGGGGTCCCATCATTAGATTATAGTAATCAATCTTTAATCCATGATTTCAGAAAGAAACTAAATAATTCACATCCTAAAAACTAGAATAAATAGTAAAGAATGTACAGTATAAAACATGACCTACAGGGTTGCCCGATTGGCCACAAAATAAGGTTACGAGTCTTTTTATCAAAACTATCTTGGAAATAAATACAAGGTTGTCACGAACAAAGTCCTAGGCAAAACTAGGGTTTCTTTCCTTGATGCGATTTAAATAAAACAAAACGAATAAGACATCCAAATCTGTAGAACAACAGGCAAGGGTAATTCCTCGGTTATGTCGAAAAGCTCCGAAATAAAGATACACGACCAGAGTATTAGAATTTATTCTTACTTATATAAATGCGTGGTAGAGTAAGTAGAGTAACTTTAGTTAAAAACCATACTTATAGACCTGGGGAAGACGATTTATTTAAACGTATCAGGGGTAAGGTGTTCACAGAACTTGCTATAACCGCGGAAAACTCTCTCATGATTCTTAAACCCTCTTACCGTGTAATTGTTTGGGATACGATGAGAATATTATAGGCCGAGTGTTATGAGCATATACTCAGGCAAGAATATACTCTATGCTTATAGTGGGCAGGGTTACAAGAAGAAAACGTGTCATGCCAACTCTAAAATGAATCAGAACCTTGGCAAGCACTGAGTTGTGTATCCTCAAAAAATAAATAGATCGAAAGATTCAGGAGACTTCATTAAACAAAATTTAGAGCTACACAATGTCTTCCTAACCATAATTAAAAAATCAAAGGCACAAAAATCATAAGGAAAATGCCCTTCCAAACAGTTGAAAAACCCAGTTATTAACTAGGGTAGAAAACCCAAGAAAAATCCATGAAGTATACAGTTAAAACCAGGAAGAGATAAGGAGTTAGGTCAAAGAAACAAGATATATAAAAGGCTCAACGAAGGACTATCCTCTATATTAGGCACGGAAACACTAAGAACTCAAAACAAGCAACAAAGACATACAGTAATATGTCCCTACGCTTATGGAGAAACTGGAGAAGTGGACATCCTCGACCCTTTAACACTTTCAAACCAAAACTGTCTACGGGTTTGGCACAAAGGAAGGGACCGTCACAGAGCACAAGGGTTCCTAAAACAATACTGATATAGAAGGTAAGGATGAAACCAAAGTAAAACCCTAAACCCTATTGGGTGAAATGAGAATGCCAAAGCTCTATACCAGACCACTGAAGACAGTCCAGTCGTGCTATTAAGAACTTCAAAAGGACTGATATACATAGTAATTTTTATAAAACATAGACTTCGAATATAAATAACCAAAATTTCTTACGTCTCTTAAGGTGGTGCCCGGTGGGTGTGGTCCACTAAGCATTTTCTGCACCAGAGTATGCCAACATCACTGACGTTGGCCATGCCAGAGAGAATAATAGTAATAGGGTTAAATTTGAACGTGTTTTGCAGAATACACAGAGCCAATGTGAAGAATGAAACAATAGTCTTAGGAAAACCCTTCGTCGTTTAGTTCAATGACGTTAATGATGCGTTGTACCTAGGCCATGTGATCAGGGAAATGTGACAAAATTATAACGGGCACAATAAAATGTGATGGCCCCAAGGAGGTGTGTTACAGAATGCCATAAATGTAGTTGGCAGGGTTCATTTACACCATGATAGTCGTATCTATGATAACCTCGCATCAGACTTATGGAAACGTAATGACAGTTAGTTCTGGGCTATAGTTTAGTCTTCTCTTCTAGTTTAGTTAGAGTTCTATTATTTACATCAAATTGTGTTAGTCTTGTTCCAGGGTTAGTGTTAATGAGAATGGTAAATAACCAAGAACGAGCAACATGTACCGACCGTTTAGCTACAACTTTGCTAAGAATTAACACCTTCACGTACTAAATGTCGTATTGGTAAATTAATCGTTCAATAAATACATTTCACATACGAACGAGGGATTGATTCATTACATTTGAACAAGGGTCGTTATATGCATTGATGTGTTTTCCATAATATGTCTATAAAGTGTGCGACTAGAATGCATATTCCATGGTGAGTATATATATACCTATATATTATTTTTAAGTACTTAAGCTACATTCCACCTTCCTTGAGATTAGGATTGAGGTAGAGTCTTTCATTTATATTTGTTCAAGGACATGGTAAGTTTAAATGGTGGAAAGTAAAAATTGTAATATAATAAATTTATAGTATAATTAAGAAATGTTTGGAGAAGTAATGGAAGCATTGAATAACTCTAATGACCCTAAGAAAAAAAAATTAAATGGGTAAATTTGGGGTACATTACATATGGTATTAGAGAAAAGGTTACATCACTTGGACCTTAAACAAGGCAAAAAATATTTTCTTAGCACATATTTTCTGTTTTACGAAAAACTAACAAAAAAATTATTGTTACAAATAGAAAAACTTTATTTCTGTTTTGATCATGGAAACATAGAATAAAGCTAAGATCAGACTTGAAGAGAATCCTGAGAAAATACCTCCTAAAGAACAGAGGAAGAACAATGACATAATTTCACCTACCGAGATTCTGGAAACTATGAGAAATATCATTATGGAACTGCAAGTTTTCAAGGCAGACAATGAGAAACTAAAAAAAGCACAACAAGAACAATGGGAAATAAATGAAGTACTGCTACGAAGCATAGTAACAAAAAGGATCCCAAAGGATGATAACCAGGAAGAAGAGGTCAGTAAAAGGGCCTCCAATAATTCTGGTCCTTAAGCAGAAAAAGGGGACCACTTTTCCGAAGGTACACCATCAGCAGAAGGTAAAACAACCACAGGAAGGAAAAGGAAACAAGTGGATCACCTGGAGGGAGAGTTTAAGAAAATAAAACTGTCCACCTTTGACAAGGAATCTAAGATAGGGGAGGAGGCTAAAGAATGGTTACTAGACATAAAAAAGTATTTCCAGATGTACAACTATTCCAACAATATGAAGGTCAGAATGGGCATCTATAACCTGAAAGGAAAAGCAAGCATATGGTGGCAGGGCCTGAAGTTGGCCAAGGGCCTAAAGGAAAAATAGATGGAGTGGTCAGATTTTAAGAAATACTTTAAGAAACAGTACTTATCTAAAAGTTACTATGAAAGAAAAAACGAAGAGTTTTATTAGCTACGACTCAGTCAAATGGATATGGATGACCTGATAAACAAATTCTTGGAATTATTTAGGTTTGTGCCTTATATCCAGGAGGAAAAATTAAAATTCCAACGGTTCCTAAGCTGCTTACGACAGACCTATAAGGACATAATCGAATTCGACAACCCCAAGTCCTTAAGTGAATTTTTCAGGAAGGATTGAATGTGTTACGACCAATACAAACAACGGTCATAATTTCCCAAGGCTTGGAAAGACAAGAAATAAGACCAAATGACCTAGCGGAAGAAGGGATATCAACTAGACCCTTTCCGTAATGCAACAAAGATTTTTCCTAGGAAATATTTTCACTCCAACAACCATAACACCCAAGGAGGTGGAAAACCAGTTAGTCTGGGAAAGAAGAAGTTTGGGGACAACCCCCGTGAACCGTTAAAATGTTGAGAATGTGGAGAACCTCACTCAAGGAGGAACTATCCACGTTTGACTTCAACATCCAGGACTGCGGTTCACAACCTACAAGAAGCCTCTATGGTGGGAGATGTGGGAAAAAGTTTACATCGGATCAATGCAGTCGTGGATGGCCGACAAGCTGATAATGAGTCCATTGTAGTGGAAATTGAAGGTAAAGTTGACAATAATCTTGTTTCTATTTTAATTGGTCTAGGAGCTACTTTGAGTTATACTCCTCATGGTGTAGTGGATTCAAATAAACTTAATAAAACAAGACATGTGAAATCTTGGCTAGTACAACTAGCAATAGGAACAAAAAGAAAATTATTTGATTTTATCTCCGACTGTGAGTTCAGTTTAGGTGGTCAAAACACAAAGATAAATATGAATATTTTTTCGTTAGGGTATTATGATATAATTATCAGAATGGACTGGTTAGAAAGGCATAAAGCAGTTTTAGATTGTTATGAAAAATCACCCAAATATACAGATGAAAACGACACTGTTAGGACAATACAAGGCATACAAAAACTAGTCTTGGTTAGGCAGATTTCAACAATGCAATTTAAGAAGTGCATGAGAAAGGGTTGTCAGATTTATGTTATCCAAGTGACAAATCTATTGGAAAAAGAAAAAAAACCTAGCTTAGAGGATTTTGTCGTCTTGCATGATTTTAGAGATGTCTTTGTTCATGAGACACCTGAATTTCCCCCAAGGAGAGAGATAGACTTTTCTATCGATCTACTACCTAGTTCAGCTCCTATATCTAAGGCTCCCTACTGAATGAGTTTACCTAAATTAATAGAATTAAAGATTCAACTACAAGAAATGTTGGACAAGGAATACATCCGGCCAAGTGTCTCACCAGGGGGAGCACCAGTCCTTTTTGTTAAAAATAAATATGCAACCCTAATATTATGCATTGATTACACACAATTGAACAAAATGACTATTAATAACAAATACCCCTTACCTATAATCAATGATCTGTTTGATCAAGTAGGTGAGGAAAATATATTTTCTAAATTGGATTTAAGATCTGGTTATCATCATGTTAGAATAAAATATGAGGACATAAGTAAAACAACATTCAGAACGAGATATGGGAATTACGAATTCGTGGTTATACCGTTTGGTCTCACTAATGCACCAATGACATTTATGTGTTTAATGAACAACATTTTCAATCAGTACCTGGATAAGTTTGTTTTGGTATTTATTGACGATATCCTAGTGTATTCTAAAACAAAAGAAGAACACGAAGAACATCTAAGGATATTCTAGTGTATTGAATTTTATCAAAAGAAAATACAGTACCTAGGACATGTAATATCTGAAGAAGGTATTGTAGTCGATCTTGAGAAAATAAGAGCCATCATGGAATGGTCGATCCCTAAGGACGTAGCGGACATCCGATAATTCATGGGAATCACTAGATATTACCATAGATTTATAGAGGGATTATCCAAGATTACGTACCCTATCACATCATTAAAAAAGAAGGGAACCAAGTTTAACTGGTCACAAAAATGTCAGGACAATTTTAATAAGTTAAAGGAATTGTTAACAACCACACCCATTTTAAATGTAGAAGATTTAGACAAAGACTTCAAAGTCTGTGTGGATGTGAGTAAAGAAGGTTTGGGAGGTGTCCTAACTCAAGAAGGGCACGTTATTTGTTATGAGTACCAAAAACTAAAAGAGCATGAACGAAACTATGTCACTCATGAATTAGAGTTAGCATCTATCATCCACACATTAAAGATGTGGCGACACTATATAATGGGAAGAAAAATTATGTTATTAACTGATAACAGTGGAGTGCAATTTTTGTTTACTCAACCAGACCTTAATGCAAGCCAAGCAAGATGGTTGGCCTTCTTGAGTGAAATTGACTTCAAGGTAAGACACATCAAGGGTAAGGAAAAAAACGTGACTGATTGTTTAAGTAGAAGAATTCATGGGTTGTTTGAAATAAACATTAGCAGGGTTGAAAGCAATCTTGAGCAGAGGATATAGGCTACAAGTAATAATGATAAAAATTACATTGAAACAGTGGCAGATTTATGAAATAGTGCAGAAAATTTAGACATAATAGATTTGAGTTTGGACAGAAATGGCCTACTAAGATTTAAAAATAGATTATACATACCATATTCTGCTGAATTAAAGTTAACAATTTTGGGCAAAGTACACAAGAAACCATACTCTGGTCATCTGGGATACCATAAAATGGTAACAACACTACGAAAGTTATTTTGTTGGCCTAATATGAAGGGAGAAACAACATAATACTGATCTAAGTGCCAATATTATCAACAGGTGAAAGATGAACACCATCATCCAACCAGTCTGTTATAACCTCTACATGTGTCAGAATGGAAATGGGAGACTATATCACTGGATTTTGTTACAAGTTTGCCTAGAACTCAAAAATAGAATGATTCAATTACGGTAGTAATTAATAAGCTTAGTAAGTCTGCACACTTTATTCCTGTAAAGTCTACTTTTAAAGATATTAACATCGCTGAAATATTCATGAAATAAATTTTTAGACTGCATGGTATTCCTAAAATGGTGATTTCGGATAGACGTAAAATTTACATCTACATTTTGGAAAGAATTGTTTCCACGGTTAAATAATAACTTGAATTTCAGCTTAAGATATCATCCAAAAATGGATGGGCAGAACGAACGACCAAATCAAATCGTGGTAGATATGCTACAAATGTACGTAAGGACAAAGCCAAGTAAGTGGGAAGACTGTCTGCACTTGGTGGAATTTGCGTACAACAATGGTTACCATACATCGGCTAAAATGAGCCCCTTCGAAGTACTGTATGGAAGAAAGTGTACGACTCCAATTTGTTGGGGAAACCCAGTTGAAAGACTCATGGTGGGACGAGAAATGCTCCAGGAAATGGAGAATATGGTAAGAAAAGTACAAAAGAATTTGAAAGAAGCACAAAACAGACATAAAAGTTATGCAGACCTGAAAAGAAGACAACAGGAATTCCTAGTGGGAGACCACGTTTATTTAAAAGTCAAAGGAAGAAGAAGTTCACTAAATATAGGAAATTTTTTCAAGATGGCACCCAGGTTTTGTGGCCCTTTCGAGATCTTATCTCGAATTGGACTAGTGGCATACCAATTTGCACTTCCTGCAAATCTGAAAATTCATAATGTATTTCATGTTTCTTTGTTAAAAGATTATGTTCATGATCCCACTCACATGATCGATTGGAACATGGTGTAGATGGAGCTAGAAGGCTAGTTCCAAGCAGAACCTCTATGCATTCTAGATAGGAGAGAAATAACACTATGGAACAGAACCGTCGTCCAGGTAAAAATGCAATGGAAGCACTTTAGGCCTGAGGAGGTCACTTGGGAATTGGAGGGAGATTTGTAGAAATCTCATCCAACCCTATTTTGAGAAAGGAACGAACATCGAGTATAGTGTTTCACTGAAGAGGGAAAGGATGTAATATCCAACAAAATAAATTATTATTAAGTCTAAAAATACTTAGGAATTTATTTCCATTTTTGGTAAATTTGAAATTGGAAAATTATTGCCATTTATGGAAATTTCAAATTTTGAATTTAGTTAATTGTGAATTATGATTATGAATGTGGAGAAAAGATTTGATTTGTTCCAACCAACTCTTTGACTATGAAACTTATAAGAAACAAAATTTTTTATATTTATTGCTGATAGACAAATGGAACAGCTAGGTTGAAATCAGTTGACCATGATGCCATGAGTGGGGAACATGTTGGAACTACCTCAGGGATGAATGTTACAAGTGGAAAATAAAAAATTTGGCCATTGGAAGCCCCTGAAAATCAGGGATTTGTAAATCTGCGAAATTCCCAAGGGGAAAAGACCTAGGCACAAATGCTTTTGGCATATATAGCATATGGGAGGAGGCGGGACGCTGCATAGTATGCTGGGGAAAAAATTAACACTTTCTCTTATGAACATTGTTTTTTGAGTGTGAGGCAAGGAGATTTTTTCTAAAACTGAATAAGGACTATAGCAAAGGAGGAGTTATGGATTTCTCACTCATGGAATCATGGTCATACTAGGGGGTGAATGGAGCAAGTAGATTGGATGTTCTATTCTAAGGTTGGGAGGAACTTGGTTGTTCCATTTGTTGTTTGACAACTTACTCAGATATATCCATCTACTCTTTCCCTGATTGAATGTTATTTTAATTAATGGCTGGTAGAATACATCTAAATAACTCTGGATGAATGTTTATGTTGCTTAAATTACTGATGGAATGGAATAAATTGTGGGATAAACCCTTACAATTTTAAGTGTATTCATTGAGTAAATTTTCTCTGTGTGTTAGCAGTGAATGGAACTAAATTTTGTAAATATATTGGAGGATGCATCTAAGTCAAACATGATTAGTACCATATTACTTCTACACATCACAGACATGTGATTATGTACGTGTAGGAAATCAATTGAAGGTAAATAATTAGACTGTACAAATGCGAAATAAAGTTCTGCAAGTGGACATGAGATTTAAATATATATGTATACCGATATTGCTATAAGTAAATACACAGAGTTGTATTACTTAGTTAAAAATATCAGACTGTGTACATGACAAGACAATACATAGGATGGATATTTATATATGATAGGAATAACCATATAGATATATATAGAGATATATACATATATATAGTTGTTGTACATAAATTTTCATAACTATTGAACATCTAATGACTCATACCATAAGATTATCCATGTTGGTTACATGAGAAAATTGAGTAAATCTTCCATCTTTGTGACTCTGCCAATAGCATAAAATTGTACAGTTCAGTTATTCCACAAAACGAAGTGCCTTGTTTTGATATACAATAACGCAAGAGAGAAAGGCTCAGTGAATTAAAATACATAAAACATGTTTCATATCCCAAAGACAGACCAATGTTCAACTGAGTTTTCAACTCTACATAACACTGTGTTTATAAATCTCAAATAGTGAAATCATATGACAATATTGGGTTTCCCCTATGTATTTTCTTTAAAAACTGAATATACAAATGACTAGTTGTAATAGGAGTCTAGTATAAATTCCCACGATAACCGTATTCTGGGACAGAACTGTCTAATATGATAGAACCTGGAACAATAAATTTTGAGAGCGCTATAAAATGGAACCTGAGTACCTTTTGCACAAGACGATGTCTTAGGATCCAAAGACTTCGAATGCACACAGATCCTGTAAGGAGACCAAGGAAAATATAATTAGTATTTAATTGAAAGAAAACAAAATTTCAAATATTGAATGTAGAATAAATTACCAGGGTAAAATGTTTACAAAAAGAGACAACGAAGATGAAAATTCATACTGCACTTAGCTTGCGATTCTGGGAGAAAATGTCATCTTTCCTCCTTACACCCATGAGAAAATCATCCAAAGTTCCAAAGGGGTGGGGTAGGCCAAGGGTCACCTGATGGGTACCCTCGTAGTTGAACAGGGGTCCCATCATTAGATTATAGTAATCAATCTTTAATCCATCATTTCAGAAAGAAAGTAAATAATTAACATCCTAAAAACTAGAATAAATAGTAAAGAATGTACATTATAAAATGTGACCTATAGGGTTGCCCAATTGGCCACAGAATAAGGTTACACGTCTTTTTATCAAAAATATCTTGGAAATAAATACAAGGCAATTGCAGACAGATTCCTGGACAAAACTAGGGTTTCTTTCCTTGATGTGATTTAAATAAAACAAAACAAATAAGACATCCAAATCTATAGAACAACAGGCAAGGGTAATTCCTCAGTTATGTCCCAAGACTCTGAAATAAAGATACGCGACCGGAGTATTAGACTGTATTCTTACTTATATGAATGCAGTGTAGAGTAAGTGGATTAACTCTAGTTAAAAACCATACTTATAGACCTGGGGAAGACGATTTATTTAAACGTATCAGGGGTAAGGTGTCCACGAAACTCGCTATAACCACGAAAAATTGTCTCATGATTCTTAAACCCTCTTACCATGTAATTGTTTGGGATACGATGAGAATATTACATGCTGAGTTTTATGAGCATATACTCAGGCAAGAAGATACTGTATGCTTACAGTGGGCAGGGTTACAAAAAGAAAACACGTCATGCCACCTCTAAAATGAATCAGAACCTTGGCAAGCACTGAGTTGTGTATCCTCAAAAAATTAATAGATCGAAAGATTCAAGAGACTTCATTAAACAAAATGAATATCTACACAATGTCTTTGTAACCATAATTAAAAGCTCAAAGGCACAAAAATCATAAGGAAAACGCCCTTCCACACAGTTGAAAAACCCAGTTATTAACTAGGGTAGAAAACCAAAGAAAAATCCATGAAGTATAGAGTTAAAACCAAGAACAGATAAGGAGTTAGGTCGAAGCAACAAGATCTTCGAAAGGCTCAACAAAGGATTATCCTCTATATCGGCCGCGGAAACACTAGTAACTCATAACAAGCAACGAAGACATACAGTAATCTGTCCTTACGCTTATGACTGAACTGGAGAAGTGGACATCCTCAACCCTCTAACACTTTCATCCCAGAACTATCTACAGGTTTGGCACAAAGGAAATGACCATTATAAAGCATAAGGGTTCCTAAAAAAATATTGATATAGAAGGTAAGGATGAAACCAAAGTAAAACCATAAACCCTGTTGGGTGAAATTCCAATACCAAAACTATATACCAAACCATGGAAGACAAGCCAGTCATGCTATTAATAATTTTGAAAGGACTGATATACACAGTAATTTTTATAACACATAGACTTCAAGTATAAATAACCAAAATTCCTTACCTCTCTTAAGGTGGTGTTTGGTGGGTGTGGTCGAAAAAGAATTTTCTCCACCAGAGTAAGACAACATCACAGACATTGGCCATGCCACAGAGAAGAGCAATAACATGGTTAACTTTGAATGCGTTTTTCACAATACATAGAGCCAATGTGAAGAATGAAACAATAGTCTTAGGAAAACCCTTCATCGATTAGTTCAATGACGTTAATGATGAGTTGTACCTAGTCCATGTGATTAGGGCAAGTTGGTGAAATTACAATGGGCACAATAAACAAGAAATGGCCCCAAGTAGGTGTGTTATAGAATGCCATAAATGCCATTGGCATGGTTCATTTACACCATGACAGTCGTATCTACGATAACCTCACATCAAAATCATGGAAAACATAATGACAGTTAGTTTTGGGCTATAGTTTAGTATTCTCTTCCAGTTTAGTTAGAGTTCTATTCTTTACATCAAATTTTGTTAGCCTTGTGCCAGGTTTAGTGTTAATGAGAATGGTAAATAACCAGGAACGAGCAACATGTACTGACTGTTTAGTTACAAATTTTCTAAGACTTAACACCTTCACGTATTGAATGTCGTATTGATAAATTATTTGTTCAATAAATACCTTTCACATACGACCGAGGGATTGATTCATTACATTCAAACTAGGGCCGTTATATGCATTGATTTGTTTTCCATAGTATGTCTATAAATTGCACGACTAGAATGCATATTCTATGGTGAGTATATATATACATATATATTTGTTTAAGTACTTAAGCTACATTCCACCTTCCTTGAGATTAGGATTGAGGTAGAGTCTTTCATTTACATTTGTTCAAGGACATGGTAAGCGTAAATGGTGGAAAGTAAAAAGGGTAATATAATCACGTTATAGTATAATTAAGAAATGTTTGAAGTAATAGAAGCATTGAATAATTCTAATGACCCTAAGAAAAAAAAATGGGTAAATTTGGGGTACATTACAGAAGAGTTGTCCCCCATCGGAATAGGAGGACCTTTGCATGCATCCAATGAAGAATATACTTCTTTTGAGGTGACCATGTGATGTGATGCTCCTGAGTCTATGATCCAAGCATCAAGAGAGGAGTTGATGGCAATCAAGTCATGGCTAGAATTTCCTTTCCTGGGATTCAGATATTTTGGCTTCTTCTTCTTGGCATCCTCGGGGATGTGATCTCCAAGGTTGTTTTGTTGAAGTATTTGAGACATTAGATCTATTTTTTTTGCATGTATGTGGATTCTGGATGGAATCCTTTGTGATAGTATGTGCATTTCTCCCCTTTCCCTCCCTTTCTCCCTTTGGATCCGAAGCCATCGGTTTAGGGTTTTGTGTACCCTTCCTTCTTCGGATGTGCATGATATTTAATTTTGTATTTATATTTATGTTTATGATACTGATGGATTCCATATTGAATTGTAAGTGCATGTGCCTTTGGACTTTTGATTTTTCCCATGTTGATGAGCTTGGTTTTCTCTTGTGTCAGGGATTCTATAAAGTCCTCAAGAGAAGGAATCTTCCAGGTGGCTTCGAAGGAAAATCTAACTGAATGGAATGTGGAAATGAACACAGAGAAATCAGGACCAAGTTTCGAGAGAATGGTGAGAACCATTTGTTTCTCCTCAGATTTATGAACCTCGTAAGCTTTGAGTTGCGATAATAAATCCTTGAATTTTGTAAATAAATCTTGGATATTGTCGAAGATTTTTGGATCCAATGTGAGTGAATCCGCCTACAACATGTGTCTCCTCATCTCATCATTTTTTCCAAAGAGCCCTTCCAAGGTGTTCCATGCTTCATTTGGAGTCTTACATGAAGATATGTGAAAAAGGAGATCGGGATAAATAAGACTGCAAATTGTTCTAAATGCTTCATCTATTCGATTTAATTACTTGGATTTTTCTATGGATGATGTCGATTTTGTGTCTGTATTCAAGGTTAACCTGTAAATCCCTCTGGTTCGGAGATGTATAACTATTTTCTCCTTCCATGCAAAGTAGTTGTAAGTTGTAAGAATGAATTCTTTTGGGAAATCCATCTTTTGTACTTGCAAAAACTTTTGGGAATTCCGTTGTCTTCAATATTTTGTACTTGCAAAAAAATTTAGTGTACCTCTTGCTTAGTAGTCCGTTGTCTCTGATACCATGTAAATGTTTTGAGCCTACACAAAATTGATCTAGCTAGAAAATACCACACACATTTGCAAAGAGAAATTGACAAAGAAGAAGCAATAAAGAAAGAATGGAAGAATTATCATTAACCGTTATGAATAATGGATCATTTACACATGATATACTCTATATAAATCAATGAATGCGCACTGGAAGAGAACCAATGTGCCATAGTGGTGGTCTAAAGTGATCTGGACATACACCAACAGTTATGGAAGTCAAATTCCTAAGATTGGGGCTTAAGCGTAATATATTATGTCCAATCTTGGGGATTGAGTGTAATATCTTTTCAAGTAGAGCCCATTTATATTCTCAGCCAACATATTCCCTTCATAAAATTCCAACTCATAGGCTCCTTTTTCTAAAACACGTCACATGATATAAGGACCGTTCCACATGGGGTTCAAGTTTCTTGCCCCTAATGGTTCTTTGGATTGATCATACAAGAGGACAAAGTCACCCTCAACATACTGTCAAGGATATAAATACTTATCATACTAGACCTTGACACGTCGTTTATTCTCTTTGATAGTCATAGAGGCATCTCCACGTTGCTCATCTAGGCTGTCTAGGTGTATGAGGCATTCTTTGAGATCAGAAGTATCAGGTAGGAGGTTAACTGTCAATCTAAGGGAAGCAATTTCACTTTCAATGGGAAGGATTGAATACACATCGTGTACTAACTGAAAAGGAGAAAAATTGGTCGAATTATTAATCAAGGTTCGCTATTCCCAAAGAACAGGGTAAAGCATTAAATTCCAGTCAGATTTTCTCTAGATGACATATTTTTATAAAATGGTCTTGAGAGATTTGTTCACAGCCTCTACTTGTCCATTTGACTGGGATAGTAAGGGTAAGAATGATCATGTTTAAACCCTAGTTTCAATGCTAACTCGTTCATCATTTCATTCTAAAAGTGACTGCCATGATTAGTGAAAATATCCCTTGGGATTCTGAACTGGGCTATAATTTGATTGAACATGAAAAATATTGCAGTCTTACCATAGGATTTAAATGTATGCATGACCTCTATACATTTAGTAAAGTAGTCTATGACCACGATAATATGATGATTCCCCCGAGATGACGTTGGGTTTCAGTCCACAAAATCCACCCCCCACTTGGTGAAGGGACCGTCGGTGATGACCGAGTGAAAAGGGGATGGATGCGAGCACTTTTTTTGAGTGAACACCTGGAAAGGGTGACACTTCTTGAACGCTTCAATACAATCTTTAAAAATTGATAGCCAAAAATAACTAGCTCGTAATTTTTTTGGGTTTGTCGCAAGCCCAAATAGATCACCACCACAAGCCCATATAGATGACCACCACAAGCCCCACTATGGAATTCATTAAGAACGGGATCATATTCCTCATGAGTCAAGCAATGATGCAAGATATTGTCTACATTTTGACTATACAAATTTTTGATGACAATAAGGTAGTTTTTATTGATGTCATATACGTCGTCGATCGTCTTGTGATAGATGCTGAGAGAACTTCAAAGTTTGAAGATATATCAAAATATCTCCATAATAGGGGTCTGAAGACGAGATAAGAAAATGTGTTCATCCACAAATGAATCAACATGGATAATGTTCTCATCTAGTCGAGGGAAGTTTGATATCAACGCAAAAAAAACTAGTGATTTCTTAGATTTTTCCAAAGCAAAATCGAGGTCAAACTCTTGCAAAATGGAAATCCGCTTATTATGTTTCCCCCCTATAATATTCCAGGTAAGGTCATATTGAAATGGATTGACATCAACAATATATAATGCTATAATATTTGAACCACATGTACGACAACCAAGGCTAGCTTATCAACGTGAGAGTATTTAATCTCAAGACCGATTAAATTTCAACTAAGATAGAAGAAAATGTGCTCATGGAGCATACCGTCTTCCTAAACTAGAACCATACCAATCATCCCTTCGTATGTGGAGATATAAAGCAAATAATCTATGTTCTAGTATGGAGGCTTCAGCAGAGGCATTGATACCAAGGATTTCTTGAGAGCATCGAAGGATTCCTGGTCTCACTCATCCCATATAAACAGAGTCTCCTTCCTCAAAAGATGCATGAAACCCTTAGTTATATTGGCATACTTCACTATAAACGGGCGTAGGAAGTTATCCTTTCCCTGTAAACCCTGAAGTAGGGGGATGTTGCATGGGCGAGGAAATCGAAGTATTTCCTCAACCTTCATAAGATCCACCAAGATCCCATTATCAAAGACTAAGAATCGTAAGAGATGTCTAGACCTAACATAGAAGATTCTCTTGTGAGGGTTTAAACATATGCAATAATAAATATTTCTCTAAAATACTAGTCGAAGGTGAGTGGAATGATCTACTCTCTTGCAATAATGAGAAACAAAATCGTTGAGGTAAGCTTCATCAATTTGTTTGATCTCGTGAAAAGTAAAGGTCATGGCACACTGGAAGGTTCCTCTAGCATTTTTAAGGCCGAAAGGCATTTTCCAGTATGAAAAAGTACCCCAAGGAAAAATAAATGTCGTCTTATGTTGATCCTTGGGTTTGATCTACATTTGATTGTATCCTGAAAATCCATCCATAAAAGAAAATACCATGGTTGTCACACACTCATAGAGAATCTGATCAATGAAAGGTGTTGGGAAGTTAGATTCGGGACAAGCCTTATTCAGGTCGTGAAAATCTATACACACACAGATGGTTCCTTATTTCCTTTTCATAGGAACAGGATTGGACACCCATTCAGTCAAATGAATTGGGTAGATGAAACCAACATTAAGCAATTTCTCCACCTCTACCTTAATAGCAGGGTCCTTCCTAGGATTGATAGCTCTAATACATTGTCAAACAGGTCGAGCATTCAGATAAGTCTTGATTTCATGTTCGACAATATGAGGGTTGATTCCTGGAATCTCTTCATTTGACCAAGCGGATACATAACAAAATTCTTTGAAGAGATTGGTATGGATATGAATTTCTTCAGGCGAATAATCTGCACCGATATATACATTTTCAATTTTACCGTATGGATAGGGTAACAAAGCCTGAAATATTGAAAGCATCACCTCTCACAGAGGTAAAGGTACTAGCAAGACCCCCATATATAAATAGATCCCCAGAAATATCTCTGATGCTAAGAAGGTATTAGAGGGCTATCTATGCAACCAATTTCACATGACCTCGTGCTTAACTCCGATGTGAGTGGAGCATATTGACGTCACTAATTATACAATGGATATCATCACTCCTTGGTCAGACACATATGTTGAGTTTAATAGCCTTGTAGAATTTTACTCACAAACTCCTATTCCAAGGCACTAAATCCTATGATTTTTTGTGTACTCTGAAAAATAAAATCGTTTCTAATCAATTTTAATTAATCAACATTAATTTTAATGGATTTGTTTACTCAAAATATGTGGTCTTGAAACTAATGATGTTATTACTCATGATATAAAAGAAATGAATATAAACAAAATGTTAAGTCCTAAATTAAAATTCTCTAAGAGATGGTAAGATTTCAAAATGTGACTTTCAGTTCAACTATGCAATTTCAATAATATGCAATCTTTCCATGTATATCAAGATCAATATTAAACATCCCAAACATTAAATGAAAAAATGCAAAATGTATATTTTTTTGTTTTCAATATAAATAAATGAAAATGCAAGGACTGAATAGCAGCTTGATATATAGACCCTACTACAATCAAACAAAGACAAACCAAGAAGGATACCAAGAACAAAAGACTCAGACCAAGATGCAAGTACAACCAATGAAAAAGATGATGAGAGAGAAAAATATCCTGAAAATTCAACGATAAAAAGGTTTACTGTCACTCTGCAAGAACTTAAACATTCATACAAAGACCCAAGACGACTCAACAAACATGAAAACTCACCTAGAAAACACCAAACTCAACAAACAACCTCAAAAAGTTGATGTACGTGATTGTTTAAGGAAAAATCACATATGGGTGTGCCCTATTGAAGGACATATCACGTATGTACATGTCTGTCAAGGGATACCCCGCGTATATTTATTAAAACATTGCATGTGCAAGGGTTAAGCCAAGAAACGGAGGTACAAAGCAACAACAAGTTATCAAGCAATCAGGTGACAAGGAAACTCAGGTTAACAGAGAGCAATCAAAGAAGAAAAACACTCCAAATGCCCAAAATAGAAGACTCATTCCCCAGTATGGTCGTCAATTCTGTTACGAGAAAAATCATTCTATGGCATGGGGTAAACCACAATAGACTGAATGAGTGCAGAAATCAACTCTAATCCCAAGTATGTTATATAAATGAAAATGCCAACAAGATAAGATAAATAGCCTATCTCGTTCGGACATTCGATGAAGACCACCATTGAGCACTTGAATCAAAGATTTATACCTGCAACTTGTCCTCAACAACCAAGATACAGAAGCATATGGTGATAATATATAAATTTAGCACATACAATAGCATAATCTATTAACATTCAAAACAAATTCACCCATAGAATAATAATTCAAATATTTGCAAGACATCAATTGGACGAGAAAATAGTATTTCAATTAAAATATGATCAACAGAAGTGTATGAGTGACAAAATTTCGTGTCGACACAACTCAGAACAAAGAAACTAAGTCCCTTCCAGCTGGGCCTCCACCACTTCAATCCTCCACCAAAGGAAAACTAATATAAGAGGGAAGATCTTAGGGGCTGAACAATGTGTTCAAACTTTAAAGGACAAAGGGATGCAAACTCAATATGAAGTGAATAAGTTCTCCAGAGTAACTTTGCTCTCAAAAGTTGAATTTTCCATCTTCTATGGTTTAGATATGGTCCAATTTATAGCCTTCAAATGGAACTAAAGGGTCGAGTCAGAATGTTTCCAGTATATGGAAAGTCAAGGATCATGGATCTTGTGACGTGATATTGAAACTGAACACAATTTTTAATTTTGTGTACAAAACCTAATGTACGCAGGATGTAATGGTGCAACCTACATATACACATGTTGTATAAGCGTTAGGGTGCGTATAAGTGGAAAAATGTGATTTTTATCTCTGGGAAGTGCAAAACCGGACTTCAAATCTACATAAGGAAATGAAAAAGGCCTTCTGAGCGAGTTGCATGGGGTGAGGAAAATCGTTCTATAACACTAGATCGTCAT
The DNA here is from genome assembly GCA_010110895.2 of Picea sitchensis. Classification (NCBI taxonomy): domain Eukaryota; kingdom Viridiplantae; phylum Streptophyta; class Pinopsida; order Pinales; family Pinaceae; genus Picea; species Picea sitchensis. The sequence goes on from SNQJ01S0030895.1 coordinate 48,281, forward strand.
GTCTCTTATGGAAGCACCTGAAGAAGAAGTCTGAATAAGTAGATATGAGGAGAAAAGCTCATCCAAGTAGCGCCATCACACTCGTTATAGGGTGGTTTGAATGTAATTGTCCTTGTGGGAAACACACTATACAAAACTTAAGACTCACTAACCAATAAGAAAACAACAAATTTTAATATATAAAGAGAAATACGAGGATTGCAAAATTGTAATTTCTATATAATTTGAAATATTAAAGAAATCAAATTTTTGGAAAACTTTAAACCTAAAAAATTTACAACTCAAAAATTTAATCCCTTTCACTTTCACACTTATAAACTGAATTTAAATAAATATAAACTAATATCTAATATAAAATCAACAAAGAATTGATGGATCCATGATCATATAAATTATCATTGCATTTAAATGATTTTAATTGTATTAAAAAAATATTAGTATAATCTAGATTATAAACCTACTAGAAAGTTAACATGTCAATATATTAATATACATAAAAGTTAATAAAATCAATTGGAATATAAACACTATTTTAAACACTTCAATTGAATAATTGAAATTGAAATAAATTTATATTGAGTATTGAATTAAATAAATTTGAATAGTAATCATCACTCGAATACAATACAATTAATTTTAAATGTCGTAAAAATATCTCAAATAAAATATAAGAAGTGGAAATGGAGGATATTTTGGTTGACTTTAGGAAAGGTTTTGATACTTTTCCTAGGACCAACCTTTGGAATAGGTTAGAAGAGCAAAAAGTTCCCTTGAAGATGAGAGTTGTTGTGATAAGGTTGTATTAGAACATTATTTTCAAGTTTAGGAGCATTGAGGGTTGTTCAAAAGAAATTAACAACAATATAGGAGTCAAACAAGGTTGTCCCCTTTCCCCTACCCTTTTTGGCATATACATTGACAAGTTGGAAGCTTGTTTAGAAGTTGTAAGTTGTGTTGGACCAACCCTGGTTAGTATATTCATCATCCATCTTCTCTATGTCAATGATATTGTTCTTATGGAAAGGAATGCATATGACCTCAGTAAGCAACTTAGAATCCTCAAGGAGATCTACTCTAGTACAGGAATGACTGTGAACGCTGAAAAAACAAAGGTTATTATAATTAAATCCAACAAGTTAACCTATGATACTTTTGTATATGAAAACAATACCTTGGATGAAGTACCTTCGTACAAGTATCTTAGAATTGATATTCATGACATTTCAATTGGAACTATAACATTGAGAAAAGGATAAATGGAGGGTAGAAAGATTATTATGGACTTGAAAATAATTGTAAATTATCATACCTTTGGTTATGGAATAAGAAAAAGATCATCTTTGAGACTCTTTTCCCTCCCATTATCTTGTATAGTTTTGAAGTTTGCAGATGCAATATCTCTCAAGAATCCTCAAGAAATATAGAACAGATCCAAAAGAATTTTATAACTTATAGTCTCAAAATTAAAGATTGTACACCCTATCCTATCCTCCTCATAGAAGCGATACTTTCCCCCATTGAGAGCATAGCTATGATTAGGTAGTTAATGTACAAGAACAAGATAAACAAAATGGATGACCCCCAAAATTGCTTTAGACTCTAGCCAAAATCACCAACGGCTCAAGTGGGGATGACATAATGATGCCAAGTCTTGGATAAATCACTTGGGAATAAAAGAAGAAGTTACTTTGTAGAATTCTAATGATATTAAAAATATTGTTCAAGATAAATTTAAGGAGAATATTTGGATGATCTGGATTATTTTGAGTACGAAACAAGAGAGGAGATATAATAAAGAGATCCAATAATATAACATAGATATATCAGATATATATAACAAGAGACACATATATACAATAATACACAATTTCTATTAATGAGTGAAATGTACAGAACTATAAAATTACAGAGTAAAGACTCGCTAGAATGGTGGTAGCTTATCTTTGAGAAGACATGCGATGGCTACGCTCATTTGCCAGAAGATGATTACACTGAGGCTCAAAAATGCCTTTTTAACATAAATGGAAAAACCCTAAACATCCAAAAACCTAGCCCCTGAAAGATGAAAAACAAAAACGTTCAAAAGTCATGTGGACCCCAATGAGATAAGTTGGTACAATAACTTCTAGGATTCATAAATTTTACATACAATCTTCGTTTTCTACATAATTTCTACATAAATTATGCATAAATTTTAATTTCTATATAATTTGAAGTATTAAGGAAATCGAATTTTTGGAAAAGTTTAAACCCTAAAAAAATTTACAACTCAAAAATTTAAAACCTTTCACACTTATAAACTGAATTCAAATAAATCTAAACTAATATCAAATATTACAATCAAATATAACATGAATAAAGAATTAATGGATCCACGATCATATAAATATTCATTGAATTTAAAATCTAAATTAATGTCATTGAATATAACATCAACGAAGAATCAATGGATCGTGATCATATAAATATTCATTAAATTAAAATCATAAATTTTCATTGAATTTAAATGATTTTAATTTTATATGATTTTAATTAATATAATCTAAATTACAAACCTACTAAAAAGTTAACATATCATATATTAATATACACAAAATTTAAACAAATCAATTGAATACATTGAATACAAACATATCATTGTTGCTATGAGGGATGAGAATTGAATAGAAACCAAATCTTGAGTATTTTTTTTTTTTAATTAATATTAATTTGGAGTGTTATTTTCTTTTACTTTTATTTTTATTAATATTTTTCTTTATTGATATTAATAAGCTATTTTAATTAATATTAATATAGAGTGTTATTTTCTTTTATTTTTATTTTTATTAATATTGATATTTTTATTAATATTGATATTTTTATTTTTATTAATATTTTTCTTTATTAATATTAATAGGTTATTTTAATTAATATTAATATGGAGTGTTATTTGTCTCCGAGGTGTAGGACAATCGGTGACGGAGTGTGTTGTTAAGCCACTCCATGTTGTTAAAGTCATCGGTTCGAAACCTGCAGGGACAAAATATCCAACCATGTTAAGGGTTGGTGTGGCTTAGGTCGGGTGCGATCCCCGGGTGATTTTGACGGCTTAGATGCCCCTGAGTCGTGGTTTCTCAAGCTACAGGTTAATCACGTAGCCAACAGGTCCTGCACAAATTAACAAACAAAAAAAATATGGAGTGTTATTTTTTTTTATTTTTTTTTATTAATATTTTTCTTTATTAATATTGATAGGTATAGAATACTAACTAGCATAAAATAATCATGGCTAAGTGTCTACTTTTTCTAACTCAATTAGAATGGTGTTTGCTTTCTATAATAGCATTTAAAATAATCAGTTATGGCTTCATGCTTAATTAATGACCCTTCTTAGATTCCAATGATTATGTGCTTAAACCTATGATATCGGTTCCTTTTCTTTGTTCATGCTTAATTAATGGCCCTTCTTAGACTCCAATGATTATGTGCTTAATACTATGATATTGGTTCATTTGCTTTGTTTACTTAATATTGCAACTACAAGCGGCCTAAAACTATTCTATTTCTATCGCAAGAAAAATGTCCAAGAAACAAAATGAACAATAGTCTACTTGAAATAAAATGTGCATAGTGCCTTACCTCGAGTGGGCCCCCTCAGGAGTTTGGTGTGTGCATTAGCATATAACAAGCATATATTATTTAGTGGAAAAAGTATTACAAATGTGATGGAAAAACACAGTAAGCTCCACTAAAGGTAAGGATGCCCCTCTTTATATAAGTGAGAAAAGTATTTACTCATTCTAAAATAACAAAGACAAGGTTCCTTGATTTTGGGTTTAAGGTTTCAATTACAACTAATATAGAGAATTTCAATCTATAATTAATTGATCACATACACTCAAAATGAGATTCATACATATAGTTACAAAATCAAACACTTTCTAGTCGCAATTTATGAAGCACACGAGTATTATGCTTGTTCACACAGTGATGGATCAAGCCAATGGATCGGTTACGAGTCATTATGCTACAACATATTCATTTATCGTTCCAAGCAAGAATAGGCTCAAGTTGTTACAATGCCAATGCGAGGATGTAAATTTTGTTGGTCGTGACGAGTGATATGTTTACTACAAGTAGCAAGTTGATGGATTCCTTCTTGTTGCCATAAATACTTGGTATCTTCCTCGACCTTCCTTGACTGTGAAAAGCCCTTTTTGATACCCTATAAAATATTTTGCAAATTATATGCTACATGTTGTGTTAGTAATTTTATTAGAGTACACATATATATACATACTCTAACACACCTATAAACATATTCTAGCACATCATTTATCATTCACTAAAAACACAAGTCATTTCATAACCTTATTTAATTTATCATGCAAACAAAAGGAAATCTAAATCGGAATGCATTTACCTTTGAGTACATGCAAATCTTAGATATGGTAATGGGAATACGTGGAAGATAAACTTTAGAATTATATTGGTAGACTTTAGGGTTTAGTTCTAGGTCAAATGACTGGAAAAAAGATGTTGTTTCTTGACATCATCAATAGATTCATGAACTAGTTGTTATTCTCGTTCATCCATGTATCCCTCATATACTTGGTCACCACTAAGATTGTGTTCTCTATGGAGTGATTCTTCCTTAATGTGTTCCTTATATGGTTGGTTTTCTTCTTTATATTCATAATTTTCAATGAGATGTTCCATTTTCCCTTTATGTTCTTGATCTTCATCTAGTGTTAAGGTGGAAACATATTCCCCATGAGTTGCACATATAGATTATTTTCTTGCTTATATACATATTCTTGTTTATTTTCACTTTATTTTTTTGGGAACACCTGAGATGGACCACACTGAGGCAAGAGAGGGGCCAAGCAGTTCCGGAGTTCACCAATACCTTCCATAACTTGCGCACTAAGTTGGGTATCAAATACTCTGAGTGACATTTGGTTCTAAAATACCGTGGAGCTCTACACAAATACATCCAAACTGAAATGAATTTTATGGACATGTCATCACTAGGTGTTTCTTATCGATATGCAGTTAAAATCAAGCATAAATTTAAGCACTAGAACAAGCGGGATTTCAGGTCTACAAATCCACAACAACCAAAGTATGGTAAAGATATCCCTAACAACTAGCCTTTAGAAAACCTGTCCAAGCCACAAGAAAAGAAGTGTATCTGAAAGACAAAGAAGGACACTAGCAAGTGGTGCGATTTCCAAAAATTCCCTTGGCACAACACTGATTAATGTTGCTCAAAATAGTCATTGGTGGCCAATATCAAAGACAAGGAGTCGAACCCTGATTCATAATCGCATTCTGAAAATAATGGTAAAAGACAGATCATCAATGCAGACCCCACTGCTATTGTCACGACCGCATAAATTCAACCAGAAGAACCAACAGATCCTGAAGAGGGGGGGTGTCTTTTTCATTCACAGATCTGGGTGAAGGGGACCCCACTACATTTTATTGTTGATAGCAAAATCCAAAAGAACCTCATCTCAACAGAGGTCATCAAACAATTGGTATTGTCGACAACACCACACCCACAACCATACAACATCAGGTGGCTTTGCCAGGGATGGGATATTTGTGTCAGCAAGCAGTTCCAATTGTCATACAACATCCAACCCTTCAAGGATGAAGTATTATGTGATTTTTCCCACTGGATGTTTATGATGTTCTCTTGGGCCAACCATATATGTGGAAGCCGCATGTTGTTTATGAGTCTCAACCACCTATTGCCATTGTTACTTTCGGGGTTCATCTCTAAAGAATACCAGAGGTAGTTCTGACTACCATTCCACCTAAACAGTGTCGCAAGGTAGTATCTCATACTACAAAGTTCAACTTCTTCACAATTTGTTCAAAATGTGAATAGAAGGATACTGCAACCACTATAGCCTTGGCCCAAGCACCTTCTATCCAACAGAAGGAGAGATGATTTATCTAGGTGGATATCGATGGCCACCCACCTATTCCGAGGGCTTGAAAAATAGTTTTCCATCTTGGCAGTTTTTCGACAATTTTTCGGGTTCCAAACTTCCAAGACCGTTTTGAGGCCCTAAATGACCTTTTTTGTGGATTTGGGGCCCAGGTGACTACTTAATGCAATGCCTTGGTCCAGTTGAAAATATTTCTTCTCGGTTAGACCTTTCCAACAATGTATTGAGCGCCCCAAATGAATATCATATGCAAAAGTTATTCCCTCGGGAAGTTGACGTATCAACTACCCCCATCAGGGCCCGCAAACCTTTTGTCTTTTCAGCTTTTGGGGTTAGGGTTTTGGATTTTTCGCATGTTAAAAAGGCCTTTGGAGCCTCATTGTAATGATCATCTTCTTGCGAATGAGAGTAGCCATCACATCTCTTCTCAGAGATAAGATGCCACCATTCTAGCGAGTCTTTCACTCTGTATTTTTACAGTTCTGTACATTTCGCATATTAATACAAATTGTGTATTACTGTATATATTTTCCTCTGGTTATATTTCCGATGTATCTTTGTTATTTTATTGTTTCTTTTTCAATATCTCTATATATTTATGTGTTATATCTCCGCTTTCATTTCGTTCTCAAAAATAATCTGGATCACCAATCTTCTAAGAATATCATCCTTTCTTCTTTAATATATTCTTCAGAGGTTAGACCTTCATTGTGTTTCTAGGGTGACTTTTCTTCAAGGGAATCATAAGAATAATCTTCATCCATGGAATTATAAGTTTTCTCTCAAATATCATGATTCTCAAAGTTATTAATAACTTTATACCCTTTATCTCCTTGCACAGTCACCACACAGTCTTTAAAAATATCCTCAAAATATTGATGATTAGGACCCCAACACTTCAATATGATTCTAAACAACTGAGCACAAGAAGATATTGTCTTAGGATTACTAATATGACTTAGGAAATATTTTTCCTTCATCTCCAAAGAGAATACAAACAACTTAATAAGGACATCCTCATGAGATGCATCAAGATTTAGAACATACTCCAAAAACAAAACAATGTGTTGAATGGAATGAGATTCAATACCATCAAACTTAGGAATATTTTCTACCCATTTTTGAGTAAATGATTAGGATATTGACTAATTTCTTCTAGATCAAAACAAGGATGAAACTCACAAAAATCCCTAGGTGTCATTTTCTAATAACTTAAATTTGAAAATAAAATGTGGCAAGAGTGGAGTTGCCAAGGTGAATGCCCAAATGTCAATACAATTTTGCTTGCTTCATCGTACAATAATCGAGCCTCTAAAATATCTTCTAGGGAAATGGGATTCCTCTCCTCAATGGAGTGGCCATATGAGTAAAACTAATAAAACCTTCAAATCCTCTAAAATCTCTTAGGGAAATGGGATTCCCCCCCTCAATGAAGTATCCAAATGAGTAAAACTAATAAAACCTTCAAATCCTACTCATCATTTTTTTAAGAAAAAACTTTGAATACCCAAGGAATGGACTTTATCCCCAACAATGACGCCAAACTGTTACCACTCAATCTCTCACTAGGTGAAGAAATTGCTAACCACAAATTGCAAGAGACTAAAGGCACTATCATGCAAGCCACCTAATGTCACCTCAATGGCCTTTCCCCACACTTCAGACTAAGGAAAGTAACTTCCATAGCCTAGGGGGAAACCCTACAAGTCAATCCAAGATAAATCCTTATAGATGGGAGTCTCGCTTAAATTGAATTGAATATTAAAGATAATCCAACAAATACTCTTATATGGAAAAAATGTGGTAATAAAGTGGAGTGCAAGATGGTTTACTTGATCAATGTGTAAAACTAGCACCAAATGTGTGATCGTCAAAAACCATAACAAATAAATGGTGAATTGACCAAAGCAAGTACTCGAAGCTTTTGCCACAAAATCTAGTTTGATTCTTCAAAGTGTAAGTTATGTGATGAAATCATGAAATTTAACCATCAAACTCATCTGAGAATGCCACATTAAACCAAATTTTCTCATTTAAAGTGATTGCTCATATGTGCTAATCTAAAGACATTTAAAGGTATTTATGACCTTCACATCATGAAGTGAAGTAGAAATGGAAACTGTCTATACCAAGTGTTGGAGCATTGATTCAAATTGTATAGTTTAAATTACAAGGTTATAGTCAATGAACATATTATACAATATTAAATGACAACATAATTGTTGTGAGCCATTCATTACAAATAAATATCCAAAATCCATTCTAGACTTTTAAGAAGTAATCTATAACATAGATACCACAAGTTCACCATGTTATTTTGTACCAGTTCTAATTACTTTGTAGGTTTATTTCTTGAGTATGCTTTCCATAGATATCAATGAAAATAGTAAGGCACAATGTTGTTGGACTCAAATGTATTCATGAGAATTAGTGTTCAATGGCATGAAGCTCTATCTAAAACCCATGGACAAAAATTCAAAATTAGGTTGAGTTCAATCAAATATATAGTAGTATCTAAACATTGTTAGCCATGAGATTTTAAAAAATGTGATGACAATACATAGTGAGACCAATGACCAAAAATATAGATCAAAAGGGTATATAAGGTTTCAATCCAATGATCTAGGATTCAATTTAGCTTATGCTTGCAGAAGGGATCTAAAAAAAAATTTGTTATCATTTTATTAACCTTTAATAATGATCAAAATAGCACAGGAAAAAAATGATTCATCTAGTACACTTTCCAGCAAGTCGAACAAAATAGAACACATGAAAAACATAATTCATCTAACACACTTTCCAACAATTCGTTCCAATTTTTTAGGCATAAACTCCCTATTAATTATTCTAAGATTATCAATAAGATGGAAAAATGCAAATAAATGTGTTGAAATGAGTCAAACATTAGATTTGATCGATTTCAAGTGATCACTAGTGCCGTTAAAATAATTAAAAACACTTATAAATTCATCAAAGTCCATTCATGAGATCAACTTTATCATGATCAGATAAATGCTTGAAAATAAATTTGGCCCTTTAGAAAGAACTTCATAGGTGGAATGTGAAATATATCAAATTATTAGTGTAGCATTTAGGTTTTAATGAAACTTCATTAGATCTACACAATAATCATGAGTTAAAAAAATAGATGTCAGCAAGAGTGCAAGTTGACCTAGATCAAACATATTTTCTTTGAGAAATTACCTACATATCAACATTTCTAATACAATCAGATTTAACTTGAAAACCTTAGACTTGTTAGCTTTCAACTATAATTGGTTAGTTCTATGTGAGAATTAAAACATTGAAGAAAATGTTAGATCCAAATATAAAATTGCAAATTGATTTTAAGAAAACCTCTTTACGAGTGAGACCTGCATTAAATTACTGATTTCATTTCAAAATATGGAATATTTTTAGCACACAAAAACTTGGAATTAGAAACCTAGATCAACAAATGAAAACTATCAAACCCTAAGTTTCTTATAAACTAAAAGATCTAAAAGGGAAAATTAAGTGATATGACTATAAAGAGAAAGAAAAACATAGTGCTTACCATTGGTTTATGGGGTCTAGTATACTCTTGAGTACTTTTTCTCTTACCTTTGAGTACTTTTCCTCTTACCTTTGTTGTTTGAAGTCCACAAGAATATTGGAAGATTGTTGGTGAACATAGATCTAAAAAAAATGTACTATGTAAGAATCATACAGAGGTTAATCGTAAGGACTTAACCTGACTATTACAAACACTAATTTGTAAACTAAACCTAGCATAAGGAGGTAAAACCCTATGATATTCACCCCCAATACAATATTATTAACTTAGAAAATTCACAAGTAAATGAAATAGAAAATTCATCATACTTCACTTGCATTCATTTCTTTGCAATAACTCCTTCCTCAATGAATACTTGCAATATCAAACCCTTCTTTGATTACCCTATAACATTTTTACTTGAGAAGATAGCAACTTATTACGCCAAAATTATGAGAAAATAGGTCTTCCAATCTATTTCCAACCATGAAAAATGAGAGAGGCGTCCTCCTTATATAGATAAAGTGATCCAAATACCATACAATGAATACCATGAGCTAAAATAATTAAATTTTCTCAAATGAAACCATGAGCCTAATACCATGTTCTCAAGTGAAAACCACGGGACAATACCATAGGTGGTTACAACATATCCTCAAATGTAGGGGCACCCTCTTTAAAATGTGAAAATTCTAATAAACAGATACACATATTGTCCATAAGAGCATGGTAACAAGTCCTCTCTTTTCAAATTGTACCAACAACCTTTCCAAAACATGTGTTAAGTTAAAGGAGGCCCAAGAACAAGGGAACCCCCTAACGAACCCAAAAAACCATGGAATAAATCATCCACACGTGTGATAAATGAGTGGATAATAAGGTGTTCCCTTCTCAAAGGGTCTACAAACCACACATGTTGTGACATCCTCCTCGTTACGACAACCACTCTTTAACAGGTGAATTTTTTTTTTTTTTTGTTTAAGGTGTGTGCGCGCGTGTAAAAAGGAACAGACACACTTGACTCTACGTCGCCACCCGACGACTAACAAGACATACCACGATGATCACAACAAGAATACAT
>SNQJ01S0030896.1:14595-32506 GCA_010110895.2 Picea sitchensis
TATATGTGTGTGTGTGTGTGTGTGTGTGTGTGTGTGTGTGAATCAAGTGGTACTCAAGAGATTTTATATCTATTATACATATATATTCCTGAACTTATGCGTGGATCAACTATTGAATAGAGATGCTTTTAGGAATATATAATTAAGGTATTAAAAGTGTTTCTGTAATTAAGAATTAAGATATTAAATTGGCAGGAAACAATAATTAATCGAGGTATTCTTCTTATCATTTTGTAATATATATATATATATATATGTTGGATATGTAATTATAATTATTGATGAATGACATATAAATAGTAGTGTGACTCTTAAATTTGATTATATTAACGATTGTTTTTATTATCGATTTGTGCAAGTGAGAAATTTTTAATATTGGGTTTTCTACACTATTTATTCATTGGAATTAAATCTTAATGGACACCCGAATCTCTACTTTTACGACCACACAACAGTATCGAAGATTTCATGACTTAGTTTTACTTCTAAACATATAGACAATTTTCTTGACCCTTTTGATTACCTCTGTTTCTGCTCTGGCTATTTAAACTCTTTTGCCTTAGATTATTTTCCCTACCTTACATGGGCCACTGTCATCAGTGAATATTTTGTGTATGATATGCTACTAAAATATAATCTATATGTTTAATCCTTTCGGAAAAAAAAGGTTATAGTAAAATATCAATTAAACATAAGGATTAAACACAGTCTATTTTGTGTACTAGCTTCACTATTTTGTGTATGATATGCTGTTAAAATATATTACATTATATTTTGTGTAAATATAATGTAATATTTCTATATAGAAACCTATGGATGTGTATATATAAGGACATAGCACAATTAAAATTTGATTCCTTGGGATACAAATTTATAGGTAGTGCATTATGATTATAATTTAACACGAGCTATGTATATATATAGAGTTATATTACACAAGCATAAATTGTACCTTTAGATTGTGACTTAGATAAATTGAATAAATTAAAATGAAAAGATAATCCTTGCAATATTAAATTTGGATGGGAAGTTATAGTTCCTTACTCCAGTTATCCTCACTCCAGTTATCCTCACTACTACGTAGACGGTGGGACCTCTAGAAGAGAGTCTTAAGTAATGAATTTTACATTATAACGATTTTATGTTATTCAGAATTTGGTAAGAGACATTGCTTATTAATTATATTAACGTGTTAATGAATCTAATTACAAGGATGAATTTATACGATATAATGTTTATACGTCACATGTCATAGAATTCTTATCGGTAAACTTATAATGTTTTATTTAATTTCAAATCCAGAGGGGGGTAGGGTATGTATACCTCTGTAGACTTTACCAGTCAAATCGCTGGGCGGAGGGGGGTCCCTTGTCCCATAAACAAGGGGGTCCCATACACCAATTTGGTGTCTAGCTTGGCCGTGATCTTAAAAATAGATTATTATTATTATTAATATTAATATATTGTGTCCTTTACTATTCCTCATTTAGTGGTGTTAGTGGTCTTATTGTGAGTAATGTTATTATTGGTTGATATACAAAAAATAATATAAAATACACATATTGTGGTCATTTCCTCTATGTTGATTGGGTGGGGTTTACTTATTCTTTACTATTCAATGAATCAAAGGGGTGTTACATTAAATAACATGAGAAGAATTATTCCACTCATGATTTGGAGCTTCCTGCTATAGTTCATGCATTGAATATGTGGAGGCATTATCTTATGGAAAAATGATTTGAATTAAGGATAGACCATAGTGGTTTGAAATATCTTTTTGAACAACCAACTTTGAATGCTAGGCATACAAGATGGATGGTAGTTTTAAGTGAGTATGAATTTGAAATCAAGCATATCAAGAGAAAATAAAATAAAGTTGTTGATGCACTCAACATAAGAGTGCATCTCATGCATGCTACAAATGTTAGTATGCACCAATCAGATTTGAAGAGAAGAATTTTAGATGTTGTTGTTACAGATTAGCATTACCTATAGGTAAAAGAAAGTTTACAACAAGAAAATGTACAACATAAAATTAAAGAGTATGAAATTAAGGAAGATGGATTACTTGTGCATAAGAATAGAATTTATGTTCCTAGTTCCAGAGAACTAGGAATTTTTTGTTAAAGGAAATGCATAATGTTCCATATGCTAGACATCCCAGTTACCAGAAAACAATTGTAGCATTGAGAAGCCAATTATTTTTGCCAGGAATGAAGAAGGATGTTGTTTATTACATTTCCATATGTATGAAATGTTAGAGAGCGAAGGATGAGCATAGACACCCAATGGGTTTGCTACAACAATTTCCAATTCCAAAGAGGAAATGGGAAGTGGTAACCATTGATTTTATAACTAAATTTCCCAGGACAAGAAGGAAACATAATTCAATAATGGTAATGGTTGATAAATTGACAAAAGATGCTCATTTTTCCCTATAAATTAGATGACTCATACAACAACTAATATTGCAAAAATTTACATGAGGGAAATTGATAGGTTGCATGGGATACCTAAGGAAATTGTTTTAGATAGAGACACAATGTTTACTTCAAATTTATGTAGATGACTATTTAAAGGATTGGGTACAAATATGAACTTTATCATAACATACTATCCACAATTAGATGGGAAGACATAAAGATTCAACCAAGTAATTGAGGACATGCTGAGAATGTATGTGATGGATAAACCCTCTAAGTGGGAATATTACTTGCATTTGGTCGAGTTTGCCTATAATAATGGGTATCAAGATTCATTGAAGATGAGCCTATTTGAAGCTTTGTATGGTAGAAAATGCAATACTCCAGTGATTTGGGACAACCCAACAAACAAAGTAGTACTTGGGCGATAATTTCTCAAGAATATGGAATATCAAATGGTTAAAATTAAGCAAAATTTGAAGGCAACACAAAATATATAGAAAATTTATGTAGATAAGAACAAAAGAACTAGAGAATTTAAAGTGGGAGAGCATGTACTTTTAAAAGTGAAGCCCAATAAGAGCTCATTGAAGTTGGGAAGTTGTACAAAGCTAACAACTAGATTATGTGGTCCATTTGAGATATTGGACAGAATAGGGCCAGTTGCATAAATGCCTACATTTCCTGCTTCCATGAATGTGCATAATGCATTTCATGTCTCCTTGCTGAAAAAATATGTACATGATCCTAACCATGTTATTGATTGTAATTTGATCCAGGTGGATCTAGAAGGAGACTTTCAAGTCCAACCGGTGCACATATTGGACATAAAAGTCAAAATGCTCCAGAATCGAGTTATAGAGCTGCTAAAATTTTAGTGGACTTTCTATGGTCCTGATGATGCTACTTGGGAGCATGAAGATGCCATGTGGGTAGAGTACCCAAGATGTTTTGAATAAAATTTGAAATTTTGATTTATGTTTTGTATATGCACTGAGGATAGTGCCAAAATAAGGGGGAGGGGAATGTAACACCCTGGTTTTGATTCCCCATATTAAATAATGTATTTATTTTATTTTATGAAAGGACGAAGTGCCCAAACAATTAAAAGAGGCTAGAGTGCCTAGGAAATGTAATGTTTTGATCATTATTAATAATAAAATACATCTTTGGATGCCAGGCGGACAAGGAAAAGAGTTATAGGGGGATATGATTCCATGAGAGAGGGGGCTTAAGGGAATAAATATTTTTATTGTATTTTGTTTTGCCCATAATTACTTTAATGCAGAGAAGTGGTTACATGAGCTTCTTGGGGAAGGCCATGTGGTTCTTTATTTCCAAGTAAATATATAAACCCATCTTGTGGGATATTTGGGGGGTTTTCTCCATTCACACTTCCACTCTTTCATTTATTATTACTCATTTATCATTCTGGTTATTGGATCGAGACATGGGGGGGTGAATTGATGAGGAAGAAGCCATTTTTTTTGTTGTTGTAGTAATGACATGTGTATTCAAGCCATGAATTTGTGCCTGCATGCCTGATATGCATTAGAATGTACTAAATTTTATTCACAACTATGATTCCTGAGAGTCCCAGCATGGAGATTCTTGACCAAATGCACTGGAGCCTTGGAAGGAGGTGGACAACCTAAGGTACTGTGTGGCAGAGAAGGGGGTCCATTCTCTTGGGTTGTGCAGGATGGAGAGAAGAGAGTTGGTATACTTTGGATTGTTGTGTGTTGAGAAACCTATGAGAGCTTGAGTGTTGACTGTTTTGGGAAGCTGAGTGACACCCTGGAACTGTCCTTGTGGATTCACAACCCTAGCTCAGGGGTGACTTTCTCTTGAGACTTGGAACATTAGTGTCTATGGTTTGGTGGAACTTCCTTGGTCTACAACCAGTTGGTGAATGTTTTTGAATAATATAAGTACTCTTTTCCATGTTTTTCTTTTCTTATATATTTATTTCCGTTGTGTATTAATTACTATCTCAGAGATTCATGTTTTATAATATGCATGCTTGCTGGTTATTGTTGTGCATGGATTTATATTCATTTCTTTTATTCTATAGCATGAATATTGAGTATTGCATGTGATGTTATCATGTTTCTCTCATGCTTCTCTATAAATTAAATGGTATCCGATTTCAAAAACATTTTTGAAGTGAGTTTTGGAGTAGTGATCCTGACTTGTGGGTGGTTGGGTACGTTACATATATCGTTCCCAACTTTTGTTCCATACAAAACTTTTATTCTTTGTCTTCATTGAGTATGTATACATTGCTTGAGAATCTAATTCCATTTTCCACCAATCTTCCTAAAGTTGCTTTCCTTATCTCACACTCTTTAGAATGAAATGTGAGGTTGTAGCCTTGATCACACATTTGATTGACACTTATAATATTGTTCTTTAACCCTTCAACATACATGGTATTTTTTTTCTTAGTATTTCCATTATCAAGACTAACAATACATTTTCCACCTATAATTGCAGAGCCATTATCTCCAAAAATAATCCTGCCTCCTTTTTCTTCCTTCAAGGTGAGAGATTCGGTCTAGTCTCCTGTCATGTGTTTTGAGCATCCACTATCAATGTACCATAGGTTCCCTTCATTTTGAGCATAATGTGCAAGTCCACATTCTTTCTTCTTCTATTCTTCTTTCTTCCTTTTCCACACCTTTCTATATTTTTCTTTATGTTTGGCAAGAAAATTTTCTTCCTTCTTTATTGTGCTTCTTCTATAGTCACGTATCATGTTCCCATATTTATTGCACTTATAACATTCAACATTGTAATTAAGTAAGGGAGCGAATGAATTTTGGTTTCTATCATGAGAACTTATATTTATTGTTGACAAAGTGTCCTCAGACACATAATTTTATTGATAAGGAAAAAATGATTACAATATGAAATGAGAATTCATAATCTACTTCTTAACCTCACTTGAAGAAGGAGCTAGTTTATACAGCTCAACTCTAAAATAAAAACTAGGAGAACAACCAATCACATAATCACATGAGTATGATAGGTGTCCTTTACATAGAATCTAGGTGTCCTTATCCTAACAAACTAGAATAAACTAATTTCTTAAAAACATTTAATCTAGAAAATACTTAGAGTATAGAAATTTAGGATTATGAGGCTAACAATCGCCCCTTTAATCCGAAAGCTCATTTTTACAAATACCAAGTTCATCTCTGAACTTAGTGAACTTTAGTCTACCAAGAGGTTTGGTTAAAATATCTAAAGTTTGATCTTCAGGCGAACATAACTAGGGATTGATGATGTCTTTGATGATGAGCGATCTGATGAAGTGGTACTTGGTGTCGTCATGTTTAGTATTTGAATGAAATGCTAGATTCTTGGCCATATTTATTGCTAACTAACTGTCGATCAATAAGGTAGTTGTTCATTTCTGAGTTTCACCAAGATCCTGTAAAATTCTGCATAGCCATACAATCTCACATGTTGCTTCCCAAGTTGATATGTACTCTGCCTCCGCTGAAGAATTGGTAATTGTTGTCTTCTTTTTACAATTCCAAGATACTACTGAACCCATATTCATTAAATAACCCAAAGTGGATGTTCTATCATGAATGTCACCTGCAAAATCAACATCTGAATATCCAACAAGTGTAAAATTTGTGTTATTTTTGTAGAGAAGACCAAAATATTTTGTACCTTGAATGTATCTCAGTACCCTTTTTGCTGAATTTTAGTGACTTTCCCTTGGTTCCTGCATAAACCTTGAAAGTATACTGACTGAATATGACAAATCTGGTTTAGTATTTGCAAACAAATGAGACTTCCAACCAATTTCCTGTACTTTGTACTGTTTACCAATTCCCCCCCTTCATATTTTGAAAGTTTCAATTTTTGCTCCATGGGGGTAAGAGAAGGTTTACAATATTCCATGCCAAATTTCTTTAACAATTTAGTAGCATACTTAGTTTGAATAAGGAATATTTGGTTAGGATGTTGAGATACTTCAACTCCAAGATAATAATGAAATTTCCCTAAATCAATCATTTTGAACCTTGCTTTAAGTTCTTCCTTAACCTGTTTGATGTGAGCTTCATTATTTCCTCTTATGATTAAGTCATCAACATAGAGTACAAGTATCACTATGTGCTTATATTTCATTCGAAAATACAATGTATCACCTAGTTCACTTCGCTGAAAACCCACCTTCCGTAGGTACTCATCCATTTTTGCATACCAAGCTCGAGGAGCTTGTTTCAAGCGATACAAATCCTTCATAAGTTTGCAATATTTATGTTCTTGTCCTTTAGCTTCAAACCCTTGTGGTTGAGTCATGAAAATATATTCCTTTAGATCACCATTCAGAAAGGCACTTTTGACATCCATTTGATGTAATTTCCAAGCATTATGTGCAACCAAATTGATAACCATTCTGATAGTATTACATTTAGCCGTGGGTGCAAAAGTTTCTTCATAATCAATTCCTTCCTGTTGAGAAAAAACTTTAGCAACAAGTCTTGCTCTGTACTTGTCAATTTTACCATTGGGCTTGTAATTTACTCGATAAACCCATTTACAACCGATGGGCTTAACATCATGTGGAAAATCAACTAAGTTCCAAGTCCCATTTGCAAGTATTGAATCATATTCATTAATCATTGCTTCCTTCCATTCTTTATGTCCAGCTTCTTTAGCAAAATAAGTAGGTTTAGTGGAATCATGAGCAAAATTTTCTTCTTCTCTTGAAGATCCCCTAGTTCATGTTTTGTTCATTTCATTTGAATGAACATCTTTAAGAATTTGTTCGGATCACTTTGGCTTCTTATGTTGAGGAGATTGAGGATCCGAATCACCATTATTGTTGAAAAGAGGACTTTCAAAAAATGAGTCTCTTCTTTCATCTAAAATATCCGAGGTTGGATAAGATTCTTTTGAAGATTCTGTATCAGAAGAGTCTTTTGTTGTTTCATTATCAAATGAATCAGTAGAACTATTTGACAAAGAAATGTCTTCTGGAGAAACAAAGTCTTTTTCAAACCAAAATGTTTGCTTTGACTTGTTCAACTTACCTTTACCCTTAGTGTTTTTCTTCTCTAAACAACTAAGGAGATGATTAATCTCATCTAAACTGTTACTTTCAGTTTCATAAAAAATTACATCTCTACCGACAATGAATTTTCCATTTGAAAGAAATCTATATCCTTTATTTTCATTAGAGTATCCAATGAAGGTACAATTCATACTTTGGTTTTCTAATTTAGTCATGTTTTCCTTAGGAACTAAAGAATAACATGTTGAAACAAAAACCCTAAGATGATTTACCTTGGGTTTAAAACCGTACCAATCTTCATAAGGTGTTTTTCCATCTAAAGCTGATGAAGGTGATCGATTTCTGAGATAAACTACAGTACAGACTGCTTCAACCCAATACTTTGTGCTCAACCATTTAAACTACATCATAGATCTTGCCATGCCCATGAGAGTTATCTTCATCCTTTTAGTAACTCCATTTTGCTGTGGAGTATAGGAATTTGTGAGTTGCCTCTTAATTCCATTTTTTCGACAATAATCATTGAATTCAATTGAAGTGAATTCTCCTCCATTATCAGTTCTCAAAGAAGAAACCTTTTCTCTAGTTTCATTTTCAACCATGTGTTGAAAATTTACAAACTTTTCAAAAGATTCAGACTTTTCCTTTACAAATTATACCCATGTCATTCTGGTGTGGTCATCAATGAACAATATAAAGTATCAACATCCACTGAAATAACATTCCATTGGACCACATATATCACTGTGAATCAACTCCAAATACTTTGTTTATTGCCATGATTTGGTTGGAAAAGCTTCTCGCTTTTGCTTTCCAAAAACACAAGCTTCACATTTGGAATTATCTTTCTTGAAAGTGGGAAAACCCTTTACTAAATCTTGGGACTTAAGTTTCAAGAGACTATCAAAGTTTAAGTGACCAAATCGAAAATGCCATAATCTGAATGAAGACATTTCAGAATTCACTATTGTTACAACCTCTTCCTTTATTTGGATGACTTTCCCATTCATTCTTAGTAACTTCCCATCTTCATATCCAATCATTATTGTTTTCAAGTTATCCTTCTCTGACTTAATCTTCACCAAACCATCTTGCATGATGATTTGATGTCCAACTTGTCTGATTGTGACTAAGGATAAATATTTTTTGTTAAAAGTTGGTACATACCAAACATTTGAAATCCATTTTTCACCAATTCCAGGGAGAAATACTTTCACTGAACCTTTTCCTTGAGGTATATGAGTTGTATCATTAGCTAAATAAATTGGATTTAGTTGAACATCTTTATAATTCCAAAAATACTCTCTGAGATAAGTCATATGCTGAGTAGCCCATGTGTCCAATATCCAATCATTTTGAAATGAATCTACATGCTGAACTGTTGAAAAAACATATTCATATTGATCATCCTGATAGTATTGATACTCTACATATTGAGATGATTGTTTAGAATTTGAATTTGATGTCTGCTTAAACTTTGACAATTGATCATTGCTTGTAATACAATTTGATGCATATTGACCCATCTTTAAACATCTTTTACATCTTACTTGATTGAAATTTCTGCCTCTTCCTAACTGTGCATTATTATTGTGAGGATTAATTTGAAAATTTTATTGATGAAAATTGCTACGACCTCTACCTTGACCACGACCTCTACCATGGCCTCGATTAGAAGATTGATCTTGAAAATTTCCAAACTTTTATTTTCCTCTTCCTTTAGAACTTTCAGCTTTAGTGAAAATAAGATATTCTCCTGATTGTTTTTGTTTTCCAAAAGATTTACTATGTTGAGCCAGTAATTCACTAAGTGAATCAAACATCACTGTTGATAACTTATCATTTATTTGCAAAGTCTCAAGAAAATTATTATAAGATGAAGGAAATCCATTTATTACAATGGAGACTAGAAAACTATCTTCAAGTTTAGGAAAACCGCCTTTGATGATTTCTTGATGAATGTTCTTAATCCTTGAAATGTATTCTAATACATCACCATTGTATGCTAATCTTTGTTTAATAAATTTCATGTGTATATCAACTCTATGAGATGCAGTAGAAGTATCAAAAAGCTTATTTAACAGATTCCAAGTAGACCATGCATCTTTGGAATTCTCAATATGGACAAACATGTGTTCAGTTATAGAATAACATAGCAAAGCAAGTGCTTTTTCATATTTCAAATGCCATTTTTCTAAAGAAGTAGCATCGGTTGGATTAGTTAGAGCAGTATCACCATCACAAATATCACACCATAATTCATTATAGATCAAAGTTTTCTGCATGTGTCGACTCCAAGATTTGTAATTCTTGGGTTCATCTAACTTATCTGATTCTGTGAATAAATTGATTATTTTATAAATGATGTTTTTTGCAAGATTTCAAGTGAATAATCCAAAAAACTCCAAAAGAGAGACACAAGGCACTAAAAGGAAGTGTACACAATCCATGCAAAAAGAGCACTTTTAAGGGCTTGGCCTTGACCCTTTAAAAGTCTCATTTAAAAAAAGAGTTTGAGAGAGTATTTCACTGGACTCTTCTCAACTTCAAAGTTTCTCAAGACTATAATCAAAATATCTTTTACAAAATATATATCCTTTTACACCTTTTACAAATAGAACAATGTGCCCCCCCTTGAACTAAAGCCTTCAATAAATTTTCAAAAAAGGTAAACCTAATCCTTAATACAAAGGTCCTCCATTTAAGAAAAAATTATTTTAATGTAAAATCTTCTTATCACTCCAAAAATCTTTTATAAAGAAAATTTTAATAAAATATTCCTCATAACTTATAGCTTGCTCCAAAAGGATTTACAAAAGACTACATAAGATGATACCAAACAATCTACTTGCGGATGTTATAATCAAAATTATGGACACGAGCATATATCCACAGAGTGAAAGCTTCAAAGATAAGGAAATGAGTGAGATCCCTGCCAAGTGGAAAAGCCAATGCCAACTTGGTCTGCCTTTAACTCCTCCCTTTGCAACAGAAAACACATAGGAGCCCATTACTTTAACAAATAATTTCTAGCACAACACGGTTCTCTTAATACGACATTTGATTCTTTGTATCTATGACAATTTTGGCAAACCAAAGACTGCAATATCCTCATCCAAAAATTCGGAAAACGTAGAATCGCCAATTGCGCATTCGTGGTCTTTTTTGATTTGACTAGTGTTCAAACTTTATTGAAATATTCATGGAGGAGATCAAGAATCATATCACAGAGATTAATAAAATTAAATTAAGGATTTTAATGATCTGTGGAGATATCGCACAAGTACCAAGAGCAAGAAAAAATACCAGATCCGCCGAATATTTCAGATCCTCCCAGTGTTGCACCTACCCAACACTCAGTTATTAAGAGGTCGACTTTGAGGATCTATCACAAATTCACATCTAGAGGTCCATGAGTGATTCATAAAGGAATTCAAATTTTGTTGACAAAGTGTCCTCTCTCTCTCATAGCCTCAAACATTGATTCACCTGCCTTCTAACTTTGATTTCTGGGATTCATTTAACTGAATTTCGCTGCCTGTCCTTTTGGCACAATGGAGTCTGCCATGTCTGCACGCACCAGAGAAATGGTCAGTTTTTTAAGTAATGAAAACAAAGGCATTAATACTAATAATGTCGCAATTTCCTTGGGTCGGGTTTCTTTATCTTCAAATCAACAAACTGCTCCCCAAATTGCGTTTTCCGATCAGAGTCACCTCCAATATTATGGTGGATTGGTTAATCCGTATTGTGGGAAGAAAAATAAATTTTAGAAGTTGAAATTGAAGCATATCTCTTGTTTTTCTGATGGGCCTTTGTCAGATAAGAAGAAGGTGAATCTATTGGAATGACTACCGAGATATATTTATGTGTTTCCTACGACTCCAACAGATGCGAATGCATCCCTTACATAACAAGTCAGGGGGGAAATTCTCATGGTATGTGAATTTGTTGATGATGCAAGCATAAAAATCCAAAACAGAGTGCAAGTAGAGGAAACGACAACTTAAATCCCATAAAAAGGCTTTGAAATTAGATGAAATGCAGAGGATCAAGCATGTTTCCACTTAGCATTCTGTCATTGCTAGTGATTCCATCACAATTGGGTAGGCCCTTGAAGCTGGAAACAAAGGAGGATTAGCTTCTCCCACGCAGGGTCTCTCCAGATCTAGGATCTCGGTACCAATGAAACAAGCAAATTTCACCACGATTTTGTAGATTGCACCAATGAAAACAAGAAGATTTCAAACACATTTGCACCATGATTTTGCATATCGCACCAATGAAAACAAGTAGATCTCAAACAAAAAAAAAGTTTGAGATAGAATTTAAGTATATCTAAAACAATTACAACTCTTCACAAGAAATTGCCATATTTATAAGCATATATGTCACAATTGTTTACAAAAATGAGTCGTCTACTTGGATTGTAGTTGATCTATTTGATAAACAAAGTAGATCTGATCAGAAAAATAATCTCTAAAAGAAAGAGAATTAGATCTGATACAAAACTTTTCAATGGCATAAAATAATGATTAATCTTATCATTTTTTTTCAAAAACACAAACTATTGTAATCAAAATAATTTTTTCCTTATTGAATTAACAACATAAAAATATCTCAGTATTGTTGTCATTGAATTTGAAGAGATCCAGGATGATGTTGTGGAGACTTCCTTGCTTCCTCAGTCCATCTCCAATTCACCATCAGAATTTAACCATTGCTCTGATACCATGTTGACAAAGTGTTCTCAGACACATAATTTTATTGATAAGGAAAAAGTGATTACAATCTGAAGTGAGAATTCTTAATCTACTTCTTAACCTCACTTGAAGGAGCTAGTTTATATAGCTCAACACTAAACTAAAAACTAGGAGAAAAACCAATCACATAATCACATGAGTATGATATGTGTCCTTTACATAGAAGCTAGGTGTCATTATCCTAACAAACTAGAATAAACTAATTTCTTAAGAACATTTAATCTAGAAAATACTTAGACTATGGAAATTTAGGATTATGAGGCTAACATTTATATCTTTCACATGATTAATTCCAACATAATCTTTGTAATCTATTTCTTTATGACCAAAGTTATTGCAAGAAAAACAATAGCCAAGAAAGGGATTTTGGTACCACCTTGTGAAAGGTCTTCTTGGTGGAACAACTCTTCTAAACTCATTCCTTTGTGTGGAATTAGATTTCTGTTGGTAATCATTTCCTTTCCTCTTATTATTTTCATTGTTGATGGAGCCTTTGAGAATATTGGCATAGATTTTATGTTTTTCTTCATTTTCCTTTTTGTGATGGCTTTGTGACCTTAGTGCTTGCATATCCCTATGGGGTATTTTATTTTTTCGTTATAACCAAGACCTATTTTGATGAATGGTGACCTTTGGAAACTGGGAATATTATCTAATATTTCAACACTCTTTCCAAACTTCAAGCTTATGTTCAAGTGATACGTAGTTTTCTTGAGTTCTTTTCTTAAGGAAATTATTTCAGCTTCTAGCTTCATGCAATTTTCTTCCATTTCTTTTGGCTGGCTTCTCACCACTTCTTCTATCATTTTTTCCTCTTCTTCTAGTTGAATCTTTAGGATGAAAATTGTCTTCTCTGTTTCTTCAATATCATGATCCTCCTCTTCATATTTCTTCAATTCATCTTTCTGCTTTATGTTCCTTTCCCTAAGTCTGTTTATTTCTTCTAAGGCATTAAAGAGTTCTACTTCAAGATTCACTTCCCCACCAATGTCTTCTTTTTCTTCTTATGATTTTTCTTTCTTGTTTTCTTCACTTTATTTATCGGTAGACTTTGTATCCATCTCCATGAAAATGAATTATTATTTGTCAATATCATAAACATATCCATCACTTTCTTCATACGAGACACTATCCTCTCTAGATTAAAGACTCTTATTCTTAGTATATTTTCCTCATCATCACTATCTTCAATTTTAGCATATGGAAATATGGAAAAAAATTTGGATATTCTACTACAATTAAAACATATGAAGGGTAGATTGCCTTTTTGTTTTCTAGATCCTCTTTTTAGTTTTCTCACAAATAATGCTTCTTCTATATCTGATTCCTGGTTGGAACAATCACACAATTTGTGTCCTTTTTTCATCTTTGATGCTTTGAAATCTACTTCCTTTCGTGTTGGATTTTATTTTTCTTTCCTCATATCATATGCTATGATAATCCCATGCATCTCATCCATTGTTAGTTTCTCTAGATCCTTCATCTCTTCAATGGCATAGACCTTGCAATCAAATCTTGAGTGGAGAGACTTGAGCACCTTTTGCACAATCATTAATTCTTAATCTCCTCAACAAGTCCTCTGATGGTGTAGAATGTAAATAGTATGGATTTTACCATCCAATGGAAAACATCCATATCCACATTACCAACTTCCTTCTAGAACCCATTTCCATTTAAATTCATATTTCTCTTCTCTAAAGTTTTTTTGGCAACATTTAATTACTCTCCATGTCACACCCCAAACCCATTGATCCCCCCATATATTTATAACCGTAGTTAGGCTATCCACCTCACTCCCTTCATGCAAAATTACACATTTTTCCTATTTATTTTATTTACTTATTCATTATTATTCATCACGCCCCCTTGAGGTGTCAATACCCCCATTTTTCTTAATTACTTATCTTTTTTTTTTTAAATAATAAATCATCTTTTAATAAAATAATAGTATATTCATGAGCCCCATCAAAGTGGTTAATTATTTTATTGTTAAATCATCTATAGGGTCCTTTTGGGTTACCTTATCTAAGTTCCTCCTCTGGAAGGATTTGCTACTAGAGAGTAAGGTCATGCCACATCAATGTGTGCCCCTCCAATCATAATCATCAAATATATTTTCAAATAGAGACTCCACACCTCTATTAAGAATCCACATCTATGTTGAGACTCCACATATTTGGTAATACTCCATTCCTTGTTGAGGTTATTCTTAAACTGANGGGGGGGGGGTGAATTAGTATATGATATTTTTTACTTTATTTAACCATTCATCAATATATCATTAGTTGAGAAACAATAATAACACATAAAATCAAATCAAAATGCACAAAGTTTAATGTGGAATCCCTTGTGGGAGAAAACCACAAAAACTTATCTTTACAAATGTCTATAGGCACCAACCTACTAATACAAAGGTTGTAGGAACCAACCTAATGGAGACACCAATCCCCTTAGCTGAGCACCAACTCAACAAGATGTAGGCACCAAATTACTAGAGACGCCAATATCCTCAACTGAGCACCAACTCAATAAGATATGTGTCGAAACCAGTCCACGATCTTCATATAAAAAATAATTTTGGCTTCACCTGCATGCTTCATTCCATAGACAATCCTTCAAACACCAACAAGCCTCATGGAATCACTCCCAGAACATGATCACTAACAAAAAATCCACTGATGGAAAAATCCACTTACAACAATATCAAAACCTCACAGAAACATCACAACCACATAGAAGTGCAGACGACAACATCACAACCTCACGACAACATCACAACCTTATAGCATACCTTGAGAATACGAAAGACCCAACGAAAGTCCCTTAGACTTCTCTTTCACACCTCTAGATCCAAAAGAGAAACCCCATTTCCTTTAACACACCCCAGACTTGATCGCTTTCTTGGTTACACTAAAATTTCAAAAATCCATCCTATATTTATTTCCCACTTTCTAGGTGGACCTGAGCTGACATCAATTTTCTGGTTAGGTTATCGAACAAAAAAAATCATATCTCCTTATTCCTAGGGAGTTAGAGAGATTTCCATATACTATTGGAAATGTATCAGAATAAGATTTCCAACTATGTAAAGTTTTCTCCCATTTGAGTTATGTATGGAGGGTAAAAATTCCTTCAAATATAGGGTATCCAAATTGAAAAAAAATAATACTTTCAACAATATCCATCTCACAATATTTATCTTGGACATCTATAGTTTCCCCCTGTCTTTGAAATCAATGAAAAAAACATTTCCAACAATATCCCCCTTTTTCATTGATGGCAACCCTTAGTGAATTTTGATACTCCCCATGTCTACAACTTTCCTTGTGTTTAAAATTATTCCTATGTATGCAACTTCTCCCCCTGTAATGAACCAAATGATTAATTTATCATAACAAAACAAAAACACACACCATGTACAGATTGTGCGTGTGGAGCACAACTCCAAGATATACAAGTTACACAATAACTCCTTAAAGAATAGGGGAACCCCCTCCAAATAACCAAATACCTTCATACATCACCATTCACATCCCACAATAATGAATACATGATATCTATTTATACCTATTCACACAACATACATGAAGCCCCTTTACTATTAGGCCGACCCTATTACACATATTTACACATTACATGTACATTTAACCCCATATATTCCTCTCCTTGGGTTCATATCATATACATTTATCCCTATATATGCCCCCCTTGGGTCATAACATAGTACCTTCATTCAAAAATATTTTCCCTCAAAGCTTTGCAATTAAAGGCTTCATATGTGATGAAACCAAGTAATATGAGTTTATTATGGTCCTACTTTATTCATTCAATTGATGATGATGTATCCATCAAAAATAGATTTGTTTTGGTCTTAATCCTTGATGTCTAATTGTTTCATAATTTTGTTTCCTTTGATTCCATGCATTTTGTTTGTAGCTTCTCAAATTTGTAGTGGTTATTGGTATCTGATAATATATTGTTGAAGAGTGGTTTTGTGATGCCTTGTTCCATGAATATTGAAGTTATTATATCTTCTTCCTTCATAATGTTGATATCGACCTTTTTCCTTGAAACGTTTCCTGGTATGAGGGTGTTGATATGGTTCCACTTTTGACAGTTTTTCTTCACTCTGCATGTGCATTTCCTCTAAATTCTTTTCAGAGACAATGGAATCCTTTGTATTCCTTACTTTCTCTTTGATTGATCTATCCTTGGAGATAATACCATCATATTTGACATGTAAATCCTCTAGATGGAGTTCAACTTCTTCAAGTATCTTCTGGTGACCTTCTTGAATCTTGTCTTCTTTCTCTTTTTGAAGCTGCAATTTCACCCCATTTATCAAATTTTGACGTGCTTCTTAAATTCTGGATTGCATTTCGGATTTTACCTCATCAATATTTAGGGATTCCTCAACCTTCTTGCAAATTTTCTCTTCAAGTCGTTTGGTAGATTCTTCATACAAGATCCTTCTTTCTTATTTATTTTATAAATTCTTATTTTATTCTTTCAATATATTAACCTCATCCAATAGTTTTTTATTATGGTTTCATGATCTACATATCTATTCATATTTCTTTTTCAAATCTTCCATTGAATCATCTTTTTCCCACTTGTCTTTGCTAGTATTTTATTGATTTAAGTTCTTAACCTCCTTAATGAGTGATTCATTAAGGGATCATATATTAAATAACTCCTCACCCTTCTTCTTAATCTCTTCCTTTGAGCGTTTTAATTCATCTTTAATTCTATACATTTCCTCCATTTTTGTATCCTTGATCCATTTATTTGAGAAATGTTTTTCAAATTCTTCTGATGTTCCATCTAGTATCCTTATCCATACTCATCCACCACTTTTGAGCTTCACCAAAAAGATAAATAATTTGTATATAAGTATTATTATCATTTCCCTTTACTAACCTAAACCATTCCATATGATTCATTTCATCTTTGTCTTCATCTCCTTTAAATTCAAGTATTTCCATTGATTCTGAACTGAGGTCTAACTCAAGCCTCAAATTTGAACCTTAATATATTAGGAACAATCATATCAAATAGTTATAATCCTTATTCCCATATAATATTATATGTTTTTTCTTTCTAATTTCTTTTGAATCATCTCAATTAGACATTCCAATCAAAAGTTATGATAATTGTTGGATGCTTCTTGTGTTGACTCGGGTTCTAAATTAGGTTTCCAACAAAACCTTGCAAACCGTCAGCCCTTCTAAATACTAGAAGGCAACACTACACACTGAGTGCACAATGCAGTCTCACTAGAGATGGCTTATGGGTGACTGTAGGACCCATATGTCTGCAGTCTTGGAAAGGAGGCTTCTGTGGGGATGTTAGACATTATTTCTACCTCAAAATATACCGGATCTACCATTCTAACACATCATGTTGATACTGAGAGGGGGGTGAATCAGTATCAAGTACAATTTAATTTTTTTTTCAACTTATAATTAAACCATTCAAATATATCCAATGATAAATGAACAATAGTATAAGAGTTACACCAATACACCACAATACACCATGCACAATATATGCAAAATAATCAATGGTTATTGTTCAAGGGAAGTAATGACTTCCAAAGGTAGCTACAGATTCCAAATGTAAAGGGAGTGATAAACCTCCAAGAGGAAGATACAATCCTCCAATATCAAGAGAGATTTGAACTCTCCATC